>JAFBJT010108647.1:13907-26464 GCA_016785325.1 Chascanopsetta lugubris
GGGCGGTGAGCGGGGGGGAGGAATGATCGGTGAGGGAGACTGAAAGAGTTACGCAACAAATGGAAGACAACTCATTCATCGATTATTCTGTTTACTAGAATTGTGTATGAACTCTTGTTCCTCACTATCCTTACATATCTATCACCTCACCCTCAACCCTCTGAGCATACGGAGAGCCAATGGTAGCCCCCCAGTTCTCCTTAAAACTCAAAAGATGTTCAGTACGTCCACTCTGGGCTACTGTAAAAACAGGACCTGCTCCGTATGTAAATATACATGAATCAGCTCATTTAAGGGTAATGGGAAAATAATAATACATTTAGGTGATTGTAATTCACGAAAATGTCAGTATGTCATTGTCTTGTAATATTTTTACAAGTGACAAAAGGGACTTTAAAATCGTACACACTGCACCTTTAAGAGTCACGGTACATGATTTGTTAAATGGATAAACAATAACTTAGCCAGCTTCATACAGTTTTTCATATTCAATACAATACACCCATGTGTTCTCCCCGATTTCTTTCAACACACGTTTCATATCCGGATACAAAACCCACAACAGTGCAGCCGTGGCAGCAGACGTACAGTACCTTTGGTGCTGATGCAGCGACCTTTGCCGCCTCTGAATAACTTCCCTGGGCAAACATGGTGTTGAACTTTCGGGCAAAAAGCTCCTCCGCCCCAGCAAGGTTCGACCTCACGGCCATTCTCAGGGCCAGATCGGGGTTCTGAAGGACGTTAGTGGCGTAGTTGACGATGTTTTCCTCTTCAACGCATACTGACAAGACCTTGAAATAAAAACAAATAAAAAAAAAAAACAGATACATATTATTACTAGGTGTATTAAGAAGCCAGGAGAGGGGACGTTTGTGGTAACCAAGATTAAAATCCTTCGAAAATGCAGCGACAATAGGTGACACAATGTCATGTTGGTTGTCAACTGTTTTCAGAAAATCCTACGGTGTGAACCCAGAGAAACATCTTTACATCTTTAGCGCACCATCTCTACACCAAAGCCTGAAATGATGCAGGAGCTATTTGCATGCAGGCGTTGACAGGAAACACTGCTATTTGCACTCGGGATGAAGCGTCATTATGGCTATTTACGTTCAATCTTTACGTAGTAATAGAAGTTGCTATTTGCACTCAAGTGTCCATGACAAACAAAGTGTGGAGAGCCAAAGCACTCCCCTTCTCACCAAAGCAATTTATTGCTTGGCAAATAGTCATTCACAGTTCAATATCTATATTTATGATTGCTGAAATGAAAGCTTTCATTTTGCGGAATATTATGCAACAAAAAAAAAAAAAGATGTGCATTTTCATCCGACATAAAAATGCTTCTCAGTTATTTGGTTGTGTTGCTGCGGTGCATTCCAATACATGTTCCCACATTCCATTCGAGTGGAGGCAACCAAATGGCCATGTGTCTATTTTCACCTGTGTGACAATCAACACCCTGATATTCTCACACGTTATTGCCACTTTGCTGCAGCGTCTCACCTGTCCCTTCTTGTTGACGCCGATAATGCCCGACGTGGTTTCATACGGGGCCGTTACGAAGATGGTCTCGGCGCTGATTCGGTTCATGTAGATGCACACTCCGGACTCCAGGTCGTACAGGTGGATGTAGCCGTACTTGGTGATCAAATATATGACGCCGTGCTTACTACCGATCTGAGGAGGAGGAGGAGGAGGAGGAGGAGGAGAAGGAAAGTTAAAGGAGTAGCTCTCGGTCGAGTCGAAGCTGAAAAGCGAATGGGAGACTTTTCTCACCTGCATGGCTACAGGGAAATCTGTCTGAGCTTCTGGGGGGAAGAACACGTCCACTGCCTTCTTAGGAAATGGCTGGTTTCCTGCAGCTGGCTGCCCAACTTCAATAATGTGCAACTAGGGGAAGAAAGGATGCATGAAAAACCACAATATAGCAGCTAGGAATGCACAGGAGAGCAGAGGGGAGGACGTCCAAGAGATGGCACATCAATAACGCTATTCTATAAAAGGCTGCCATCAATCTTTGCAGCTTTGCTCCGAGTGTTTTTGCACCGAGACTAAAGATATTCGTGCATCATCAGTGGCCCCTCACCTTTCCCCCGGCCTGCGAGCGCACAGCAAAACAGAAAAGGGTGGAGGGTTTGGCATTTCCCTCCACTTTGAAATCCCCAAAGGCGGCGGCATGGCCTTCGATGGGCTGGGACACTTTCCTGTCCACAGAGTAAAGTTGCATCGCTCCCACTACTCGGTTTTGCTGCGAGACAAAGACACAGGAGCGTGAGTAATTGATAAAGCGCAGAATTTAAGCAAATATTTAAACAGCAAAAAAAAAAAAAAGAGTTTTGAAAATGTTTGAATAAACACATAAAGTAAGTCTGGAAGAAAATGGAACGAAAAACGACACATACGACATATTCATTACACCTTTACACAGTTGCAGTATTTTGTTGCTGTTGTTGTTGTTGCACTATTTTGTTGTCGTGGTGCTGTAGTCGTCCTATTTATTGTCAAGTGTCCCGTGTGTAATAGAGCAAAAACAAAACAAAAAACCACGGAATGGCTGAATGTGCCAAAACCAATTCCACATATGTGTGAACATCCTGAAGGGAGGGTTCACAGCCACAGATGGCAGGAAGTCAGCCTCTTGCGCACAACCACCCAACCTGTCTGAATGTCATAACTGTGTCACCTGATTTGCCAAATAGGTGTTTACGCTTTACGTGCACATTAAAATGCATGGAATGCAGCGTGACGAGAGGGAGAGAGAGAGAGAGAGAGAGAGAGAGAGAGAGAGAGAGATGTGTGGAGGGCTTCCTGTCTCACGAGAGAGCACAGCAGATGAACAGCGAGCGTGTTGGTACCTGCGCAGAGATCCCGATCAGCAGCAGCCACTTCTGCTGTTCGTCAGTTCGGTAGTTGATGATCTGACATCCCACCAGACTGGCGTGCCGATCGAACACTTTGGTGGGCTGGGAATCCCCCTCCATGCTCCAGTGGTAGACTGCTGTGTCGGTAACCAGGGCGACGGTGTTCACCGATATCCACTTCCAGAACATGACCTCCTCCGTCATGGTGTGGGCCTTCACCTTGCTCTTCATCTCGATGTTGAAGATCTGCAGCGTCTTGGCAGCTGAGGTGAAGGGACAAAGTGCAGAGGTGAGACAGGACGGGAGGATTTGAGAGGATTAAAGATCATCCAATATGACTTGATTGGTACTCTGCCCTCGGAAATGACACAACGACGGTGCCCTTTTAAATATCGGTTTCAAATTCCACTGCAATGTGGCTTCTACTATTAAACTATCGTGACACATTTCCACTGTCATGTGAATGAATGAACTGAGGATGAAAGAGTGAGAAATGTTTGTATTCATTTGGGAATTTCCAAAACCAAGCCCTTTTGTTTGAACCATAATAAATAAACTTCTGTTCACCGACATACATGGTGCTATTAAATCAAGTATGGAATTTAACTTATGCTACTGCCTGCATTCATCTCTGTTTCAATGAATTGTGTTGGTGGAATTCAGCATCAAGAGCTAATTTAGGCAATAATCCATAATCCAACACAAAAATCCCACAGACTCTTTTGCTGGGGAGTGGGACTTCAACCAACAGGACGAAACCTATCCATCTATCTGAATCTGTGCAAATGAAAAATAAAAATAGACATCAACATATTTATTTAGGACTGAAAAGGTCAATGTTGTCGTCATTTGGGTTAAAGGTGCATACAGTGGCCTGGCCAACCCCGGCCCTCTGGCTACTGAGCGCAGACGGCAGCTAACTGTCCGAAATGTGAGCTCGAATTTGAGTTCTGTTCTTTAGAAAGTTGTAAATATGATCAATAACAACCCAAATTCGCCGTTAATGTCCCATGGATGACAAATGTGAGGAAATGCATTATTCAGGTGCACAGTGAAGCTGCAGTGCAAAGTGTAATCAGCACACACAGCTATAATGATGACTTAATGGCATCGTTAATCTGCAGCAGGGAAAGACCTGGACATTGATGATGTGGCTGCTGGCACACGCTCACACGGGCGTGCAACTACACGCGTGCAACTACACACACACACACACACACACACACACACACACACACACACACACACACACACACACACACACACACACACACACACACACACACACACACAGTGCCAAGCCCACTGTGTATTATCTGATGAGGCGTAGCAGACATACTACACTCTACCAGCATACAACAAGTCATGCTAACACATGTGGAGTTCTCATAAAAGGAGGGAGGGAATAGCATGTGCCTGCGGGTGAGGTGTGTTAACGTGAGGGGTGTGAATGCGATGCGGTTCACTCGGCAATTAGAGGGAGTTTCTGAGCCATTATCTTTCCTCCTTGGATTGATTGAACGGTTGAAGTCGCCGTGTGCGTGAGGAGGGAGGATGTGGGAAGCTTTTATGAGAGAGACATGGCTACTGCGTCATCACAACAGCGAGCGCCAGACGGGTTAGACGGACAGAAAGCAACTCACCGTCTGAGAAAAAGGGGACAGAAAGCAAAAGGGAGGGGGAAAAAAAGCATAGTGTCAATCAAGTAGGAAAAAAAGGGGGGGGGTGGCACACACAGATAGAGGTATAGGGGGAAACGGGGGCATATCATCCTCGGAGGGCGGGGGAGAAGGGAGAAAGGGAGAGAGAGGCATTACAGGCAAATCATCCCGATCGGCGCTAGTGTTTGTGCTCCGAGGGCAAAAGTCAGCGGCAGGAAATCAATGCACACAACCAACTGAGTACATTCGGGCGACAGGACCGAGTGCTCTCTGCACGTTCACGGCGCCGACGGAGCATCGGTCATTTCAAGAGCGCGGCATTCCCATGGCCATCTTAGCATACGGCTAAAGCTAGAGACAAACAGTCTGCGGACTTTATTCTGGGAATTGAAACAACAATAATAATAAGCTCAGCAGTTGGCGTGAAGCCACTAGTAGTACCAGCAAACGCGTGAAGCCACTAGTAATACCAGCAAACTGCCCCCCCCCCCCCCCACCCCCTCAAGAAAACACAGTGTTTCTCTGAGCAGAGGTGCAGCTGCCTGAATGCGTTCGCTGTGTGCTTGTAGGCATCACACACTCTCACCTTTCAGGGCGATGACCTTGCTGGCCGGGTTCATGATGGCGCTGTCCGCAGAGATGGGCCTCCTGATGGGGTTGGTGGGGTCGGACAAGTCCACGATCACCACCTGGTTCTGCTCGCCCACCTTCTCTCGGATGCAGATGAACTTGTCCGACTCCAAGGTTAAATAGCTGAACCCGATATTGGCTGGGTTCACGCCCAGGTTCTGCAGCTGTAAATGAGAAGAGAAACAGAAACAGGTTAAAAAAAATGTGTCACTTGATGTATTTATGATTTTTTTTTTAAAGATTTTATGATTTAAGAGTTTTTTGTCAAAGCTTTAGCTTCACATTGTGGGAAATACGTTTATATCACTTTCATGTCTGTAATTTCTGTAATTTTATATAAAGTCAACTTGTGATTAGCTTAGCATAGCATGAGGACTGTTACCACCACAGATTACCATTAAAACTCGTTAATCAACACGATACATTATCTTTGTTTGATTTGTACAAGCAAAGATAGAAGACCTCTCCATGACGGTGCAGTTTTCTACTTGTCAACTTTTAAAAGGTGCAGTGTGTAAGATTTGGGTTTTGTATCACTTCTAAAAAATAGAACAAAATGTTTACATACTGACATTTTCCTGAATCTATAATCAACTAAATGACCTATTTTCCCATGACCCTACTATGAGCCCATTAATGTATATTTACATGAGGAGCAGGGCCTCTCTATGGGGGCCGCCATGTTTTCACAGTAGTATAAATGGACATACAAACATCCTCTGAGTTTGAATGACAACTGAAGTCTCCCCTACATGTTCAGAAGGGTGAGGGTGAGGTGATGGATACAACATGCAACTTCACCTCTAGTGGTCTCCAAAACGTACACACTGCACCTTTAAAATGAGGAAGACCTTTTAAAATGCCCCTCCCCCATACTCTCCACTGCAACAGCTCCCGTTCGTACCCTACTCTTTGTCAACCTCCTGCCTCTCCCTCCCACTTGGCCCCTTCGCTTGTGATTGGTCAGGCGCACCTAGCGGAAGCAGGAAACGCCTTTTCCACTGACATGACTCAGAAAAGATCAGGTAAATCAGCAGCCTCTGACAAACAGTTTTCCGTGCCCCCGTTCGGCCGTGGAATGTTGGGATCTCGAACCAGAGTCAACTCCTACATAAACACGACATGCGTCCGACCCACTTAAAGGACAGGAAAGTCTTACAAACATTAGCATGACTCACTTAAACTGGGCCAAAAGTGGAATATTCCACCATAATACAGTCTGAGGGAGTCATGCCTCTCCACCTCAACAAGTACAAGAGTCAGTGGCAGCATCTGACATTTGCCTTGTGTGTGTGTGTGTGTGTGTGTGGGGGGGGGGGGGGGGGGGGGGGGGGGATAAAGCCGCAACAGCCAGCAAAGCAGAAGAGTGGTTTGATGAGAAGAGTCACAGGTCTGCTCCTATTTTCCAGTAATGTTTTGAAAAGCTGTGTTCCAGACAAGAGGTCTGCAGCTAAATGGAGTCAGGGAACAAGCATGGGAACAAGCAGACACGAGTATTTTAAGAAGACACAGCTTTATTTCGGTCTCTTACCAGAGCCGCTAACGTACGGCTGAATGTACGAATGACGATGTCAAAGTTACGTTCTACTCTGTCTGTTTGGTGAACATGAGGGAAAAACACAACATATTGGGTGACGCAAAAGCCTTGAGACAACACTTCCTCTTTGTGATTGGACAAAAGCTACGTTTATTCTGTAGACGGTATGCTTTAGATTTGTAAAGTTAAAGGTACAGTGTGTAGGTTCTGGTGACAACTAGAGGTGAAGTCGCACCTGAAAAGCCCCTTTTCTACAATTACATTTCATTTAGCGGATGCTTTTATCCAATGTAACTGAGGGTGGATGGAAAGACGGGGAATTGAACCCATGCACTCATGGCACTTGCTCTGCCACTGAGCTACTCCCACCCATTTCTCACCCTTTTACTCTTCAATTCCATGTCCAAACATCTGTATAAGGACCTGAACTACAAAACGGGATTCACTGTGAGTGAAGGAACATCTGATTTATCTTTTGGTTTCCAATGTTAGACAGTTTACTTCTGACCGAGGTCGAGTACATCACCATGGTGCCTCATGCTGGACAACGAACCACTGACGGCAACATTCAGAGGATCAAACCACTTAAATTCATCAATAAAACACAGTCGTCCGTCCAGAAGGATCCTGAGTGAGTTTGTGACAAATGATCAGGAGCAACAAACCCCAAGTCATCAACTGAATCAGGAAATGACTCAGAATTGTTACCGAGTAAAAAAAATGTGCAAATCGCGAAATAGAAAGGATTTCATCCTTTAATGTAATACGTGAAAAAGTAATTGAATGTGATAACATCTCCATTACACTGGGAAAGAACAGATTAATTTCAGTCAGATTAAATCCTCTGTCATCTCTCTGAACAGCCGGCGACAAGAAATATTTAATCACCTCTTCACAATTCAGCCTCAAATCTGTCTGGGACAAAATCGTCAGCCGCTGAAAATATGAATGTATGAAATGTGATAATGAGGCTGCATCAGTGAGTGGAATTCATAACTCAGCACATTTAATTTACAAGCGACTGAGTCTGTGTCAAACGCCCCACCTCTGTTAGCAGCTGCCAAACACAGGAATGATTGTGCATGTTGTCAAATGGGGTATGAAGTGAGAGGGCAGACCAAAACATGCTCACTCTCTCACTCTTTCACTCTCTCTCTCTCTCTCTCTCTCGCTCGCTCGCTCTGCCTCTGGTGACGGAGCTGACTGCATTATGCAGTCTGAGGCAAGCGGAAAGGAATCCTTACGCTCATCATAGGGACCATAGTATCTCACAGTTGGGCGGTGGAGCAGGACAACAAAACATGACAGCTGAGCCATTTCAGTAAGGTCAACGGCAAAACAGGAAGGACTATGTCAGAGAGAGAGAGAGAGAGAGAGAGAGAGATCAAAGGATTTGATCAATTATTCTATTGAAGGAATGGTATTACATATGTGACAGAGGATAAGTCAAATTCGTACGTATTTTGTGGATAACAGTGATGAAAAATTGTTGATTGTTATTTCCATACATTTTCTATTGTTTTGTCCCACACCCTCACTTTCTATTTTTCCAGGAGAAGACATATAATATGTCAACAGGACCTTAAAGAATAAAGAAAGGTTATTATGAATGCAACACTCAAATACGTTTATTTAAGAAGATAGCACAAGCGACGGTCTTGAAATAAACATGAACATAGTCTTGAAATACTTTAGAAACATTTGGTCAGAACGGAGATACATTTGTTGTTTTTGCTTCGCTTGGTTTCCGTGGTGATATGGGGGACGTGCAACGCTGAGGTTTCCTGAGGAGGCCACAGAGAAGACCTGAGGGAGGATTGGAGCCATATGTTGCTCCTCCTCGCGACTGCCAGAACTATCTCTGGTGGGGCAGGGGAGGGGAGGGGAAAATACAATAAAGATACTGGGGGGGAGGAGATAAGGGAAGAAGTGAAGAGGAGGAGCTCGAGACACAAACCAGCATCCAACCATGATAAAGAAAACACACGGAGGACCAGCGTGAAGTGAACGCAGTCAGTGATAAATGTACAAGAAATGAAGGGTGAGGGATGGAAGGGAGGGCCAGCAACACAGAAACCTTTAGTTTACTAGTCAGGGTGGGGCGGCTGACTCACCAGAACTGAACGCCCCCCCCCACCCCCCCAAACTCCCTCACGGTTAGAACATTCCAAACTTAAGACTTTCACTCCAACTTAGCGTCTCCGCTGACCCATAAACTACCTGTGAAAGAGCATCTTCACTCACAGAGAATCCAATAAAGGAAGCCCCCTCCCCCAACAGCTGAGATCCCTTCCACAGATCTGCTACCACAATAGCAGCAGCAGCAGCAGCAGCAGCAGCAGCAGCAGCAGCAGCATCAGCAGTTGGAAGTTCATTGATGATACAGCATTGACGGTATTTGGTGAGTCATGCACTGGGTGGAAGCGTTTCTCAAACACTGGCACGTCACATCAGCAGCTGAGGGTTTGGGTTTTCTAAAGACATTACAAAAATATGCTTTAAAAAGGAGGAATGTAGCAAAAAGACAGAGAAGTGTTGTCTTTTTGCATGTTCTCCTTTGCACCAAATGGTCAAGAACATAACACGAAGGTGACCATGAATAGCTTATTAACGTTTGGATACTTAATATGCAGCTTGTGCTTTGGACAAACAAGGCAAACAGTTATTTGTTGCATCCCTAAAGCACGAAGGAAAACCTATGGCAGACTTCGGTTGCCATTCAAATTCAAACGATGTTTAGTATGTCCACACTGGGCTACTGAAAAAACATGGCGGCCCCCGTAGAGAGGACCCGCCCCTCAAAGAAAAGCTACATTAATGGGCTCATTTAAGGTCAATGGGACCAAAAAAATGCATTCGGGCGACTATGAAAATGTCAGTATGTGATCGTTTTGTCATCTTTTATTCTCCCAATAGAAGTGACACAAATGGCCGAAATCTTAAGAGCTGTATTTCCATTCAAAACACACATATGCGCACACTGCACGTTTGAATGGCTGCTCGTTCATTCCTGCCGCAAGACTGAGCGATGGAGCACAGACGCACACATGCCCCCCCCCCCCCCCCCCCCCCCCCCCCCCCCCCCCCCCCCCCCCCCCCCCCCCCCCCCCCCCCCCTGCTCGTTCATTCCTGCCGCAAGACTGAGCGATGGAGCACAGACGCACACATGCCCCCCCCCCCCGCCCCCCTCATCAGCCACTGCTGCGGACACAGATGTGTTCCACTGCACTGAGATACAGTCCTCTCTGTCAACCTGCTTCCTATGCTGATTGGATTTGATGGAGTTAAATGGGGCCTGTTTGGCTCATCTGTTCATCACAGCCGCTGGTTCGATGCCATGGCATAGCCTCATCGGTTCAGACACACGCAGCATCGCAGCAGCCGCAGCCGGCGCTGCATGTTGCGACGCTCCTAACTCAACCCGAGGGGACGGTGCTCCGACGGTTCTGAGCTGCGGGACATTTTTTTGCGCTCTGCGCTGACAGTCGGCAGAGGGCCAGCGGAAGCTTTGAATGGCTTTCACTTAAGCATGTTCATTATTCAATGAGCCAGAATAAGCCATCGGTGAGATAACGAATCATCTCTGCGATACTGGCCCAACACGTGAAACTTGCACTTGCACGGCATTGTGCTTATTCGTTTTGAAAATTGTTGGGGCTACTTCGTCACCGAAGACAAGGCTCGGTGGCGAACCCAGACCGGACCCTAACCCGCACCCGCCTTTACACGTCTATGTCTGAAAAGAGCGACGGAAGACAAAACGCAAGCCAGGCTTTAAGGGAAGCGATGGAAGGATTTTCCGCCGAGTTAAAGAGAAGTGCAAAGCTGCTCGTGTGATCCCTTGCAACTGGTTTTGGGTGTCGAAATCCATCCCAGTGGAAGAGTAGTTCTGACCCCGGCTTCGTTCTCCATGTCAACATCAACTAACGCTGAGGAAGCTTTTTGGGATTCAACAGGTTGGTATCACACTGCGCAGCCAGGGTCCGTGTCACATCCCCGAGCCCAGGCCCAGTCTGGAGACCCTGAGCTGTAAATACCAGGCCAAGACAGAAGACACTAAACAACTTGAGGCCCAGAGTCCTGGGTTTGCAAATTCCAAGCATTTTTCACTCTGCTGGAGCCACCTCGATTCACGGGGGGGATACGACCGGGGCCGAGCTGGGATTTCACGGTAGGGGTGGAACATAAAGCAGACTGCTGCTTATCACCATGTCAAGGCGGAGAGGTTCTGTGAGGAGATATATGAGGGAGGGGGGTGGGGGGGTGGGGTAGGTAGGTATGCACTGTTGAAAAGCAATACAACCCAAAGAGCCCCCTCAGCTCCAGGTACCGCGCCGCCCTCCATCAGTGTGCGCTGCACTTCGAGTCCAGTCAGGGAGGAGAGGGGGCCCGGTGGCCAGCGAGCTGCCTTGGCCGGCACGGTTTCTTTTTGCCGGATAAAAAGGTCTTTGGCTGAGGAGAGTGGGGTTACTGGCCAGAGGAAGGGAGGGAGGGAGGGAGCAGGGAGAGGGGGGTGGGGGTTCTGAGCTTTCTTTTTCCCGTCAAAGGCCATTTCACTGCCTTGCTGTTACCATAACAACAGGCTACAGACCAAGGGAGGCAGAGGGGTGCGTCACAAAGTTTCTCCACTGGCGAAGTCCGAGACGCCAGGCACTCGGGCTGATCTGGGGACAACAACTGTCACAGTCCAGTCCAGTGCGGGAAAGAGGGACATAGTGGAAATAGCTCTACCGCAGATGACGACATAAACGGCTGCTTGTTTTTGACTGAAAGGGACGTTCTGTGTTTGCTTTGCGTTCCACAGCCGCCACGGACCGGAGCTTCGCCACAGACGTGTTGATGTTGATTATTCTGAGGCTGCACAGATGCACCTCTGGCATGAAAACACCAACGGGCAGAGTTGGAAGAATCGCCGATGTTTGCGAGACCTGATGTAATACGTGTGTTTGGTGGATGTGGCTCAAGAGGCAGTGGGTGGGCCACTTACCAGGAGTTTGGTTAGTGGGTCAAAGCAGTGGGTTCGAGTGGGGATGCTGAAGTGCCGCATTGTCACTTATTTCATCAGTGATGCAATGTCGGCGTGAAGGATTTGCTGACATCATCTGGTGAAGTAGCAGGTTGTGGTATCTGTGAAGAATGTTGTCCTGTGGTGGAGACGCTCTTTATCTGGTTTTACTACATTCGAGAATGGCAGGAATGATTTCTGCTGAGACACAGTGTCAAGATGAGATTAAAGGTACAGTGTGTAGAATTCAGTGACATCTAGTGATGAGCCTTACACCAACGAAGGAGCACCATTGGTGGCCTACAATTACACATGGCAGCCAAACATGGCCGCCTCCAGCAGACACGAGATGCCCCTGTTGTTCTCTTCTAATTCAAGGCTGGTAAAATCAAGGATTCATACAATCAAATGACTCATGGAAACTTTATAATAAGTATGGTTATCAATAGTCCCTTTCTATTATCAGCCAAAGAAGCTTAAAGGACAAATGCGTAATTATGTATTTAGGGATACTGGCAAGGATTGAGAATAAAATATTGATATCAATGTTTATAAGAGAGAACAAGAACAAAATGTAAGAACTAATGACTGAAGACTTACACCAGGAGTGGGTCCGCCATGCAGAGGGCGGCCATGTTTTTACAGCAGCCCAGAATGGACAAACTTAGAAGCTTTCATGTAAAATAACTAAGGCTACCATAGGTTCTCTCCTATGTGTTGGGGGGGGGGGGGGGGGGGGAAGGATGAGGTCAGCAGGGGGGTAAGGATGAGGTCAGCAGCAATACGCAACTTCTCCCATAGATGTCACTACACCCCACACCCTGCACCTTTAAACCGTGCGGTCATGTTGTCGATTAAAA
>JAFBJT010108648.1:0-17636 GCA_016785325.1 Chascanopsetta lugubris
AGGAGGAGGAGGAGGCGGGGGGGTCAGTTTGGGGCAGTTTAAAGAGCGGGGGTCCTGGTGCTGGCTGAGATAGCGCATAGAAAAAGAAAACACATCTGGCTGCAGCAGCTTCCAGTCGGAATGAGTTCATCTGCTTGTGTTTGAGGGAGTTTCCCCGAGTTGTGAGGCTCCGATGTTTGTGAAAGAGATGATGTGAAAGAGATGAAGTGTTGGAACGGGACCAAAGCCCAACGTGAACACCCTGAATGTGTTATGGCTCGGACGCAGGGACGTAAACAAGAAGGTCAGGTGTTGTCAGATCACATGAGGCCCCGGGGGGCTCGGAGCTGGAGTCGGGCCCCTCGGAGCCGCGATAACAAGAGCTTCCCATAAATCATCATTGAAATGTTTCCTACGACAGACGTGGGGATTCCCGCGACGACTGGCGATCGATCGAGCGATCGGACTCTAATTGAATTATCGGTGGGTGCCTCCAAACGCCACGCTCCGGCTGCAGCTCAATTTTTCTGCTGACCTGGCACATTCCACACGCAGGGAACTGGAGAGTATCAATATCATCGGAATAGTGATGGAACTCAATGAATCAATGTCATTGACTTTGGATAAGAGGAAGATGTGTCATTATTCTACTCATTACTGCCGACACAGCGCTTCCATACTGATGTTCTTGGCTGGTTGATGGTCTGTGTTCGACCCAGGAGAGAAGCTAACGTGAGCACTGATCATCATTTGTCCTGTTCTCAGACGTGAGCGTGCAGGACGGGTCTGAGAGGGAGTGAGCTGAGGTAATGAGAAGCGCCTGAGGTCATTCTGAAGTAGAGCAGCCTCGCTGTTTGCATTTCACA
This sequence comes from Chascanopsetta lugubris, assembly GCA_016785325.1. Classification (NCBI taxonomy): domain Eukaryota; kingdom Metazoa; phylum Chordata; class Actinopteri; order Pleuronectiformes; family Bothidae; genus Chascanopsetta; species Chascanopsetta lugubris. The sequence continues at coordinate 846 of JAFBJT010108648.1, forward strand.
CTCGTTACTTAAACACTGGGATGGAGGGGGGAGGAGGAGGAGGAGGAGGAGGAGGAGGAGGAGGAGGAGGGGGGAGAACTTTTCGAAACTCTGCTGATTGGAGCTGGAAACTGGAGCTGATTCACTCTGTTGATTCCAACTGGAGAGGATTGTTTTTTGGTTTTCATCGTCCAAATGTGAAATGTGATGTTTCACTCAGCCGATGCGCTGATGTAACTACACGCTGAAGCAACTTGTTTCTATAGTTCTGTTTTTAAACAGCAACCTCCAGGGCTGATGGATGAGATGGATGAGAACCTGCAGTTCACAGGGCGGCCACATGAGGCAGTCAATCCCCACAGACCCCCCGAGTTCAAAACTTCAGAGGTGAATGAAACTGTTTAAAGACTGGCACAATCAGTCACATTGTCAGACAGTTGTCAGGGGGGGCGGGGCTTATTTCTATCCTGTTGAAGTTTGAAATTCTGCATAAGAAAAGGGCGTGGCCTCTAGAGTGACACCTGGGCAACAGCACCATGGGCCCACCCCCAGCTCTACCCGTGCTCCGCCTCTTTGCCCATTCTGGAATGAACCAGGAAGTAGGAGGAGTTAGGTGTCTGGTGAACCGCCCACTCCAAGCCTTATAAGGACTTCAGAGGTACTTTAAGATTCGACCATTCTGCCTCTTCAGGAGTTCAAAGTTTGAATCCTTTCTTACATCGAAATACATTTCGGAAGTTATTACGAAGTTGAAGTCAATAAAATGTAGAAATAAATCATTCTCTCCTTTCCTTCTTCTATTTGCTTTTCACTTTCACCCCTTCACCCGCTCCCTGTGAGTGACATGGACCCCCCAGGACCCCCCCGGCCCTCAGGACTCAGAGCAGCATTATGAGGCATCCACACAAAGCCAGGGGCGGTTCCACAGGTCCCAGGGTCACACTACATCCATCCATGATGGGTGGGGGGAGGTGGGGGGGGGGGGTTGTCAGTGTGTGGGATGTTGGGGGGGGTGATTGTGTTTATTCAGGGTCAACAGTGAAAACAACAAGTGCCACTGGTTGTTTTTTAAGCTGAAACCCAAACAGAGCGAGAACAAAGGAGGTTTTCCCTGCTGCTGAAAAGTGACTGAGGCTCAGGGCTGATTGACGGGAGAGTGAGCGTCAAGGTCAAGCTGCTTTTGAAAAGTGGAAAATGAGATTTAAATGGGTTTAGATCCACAGGAGCAATAAAGACTAAACGTAACCATTTATTCATGAATTGAGACAAAAAGGAGCTTTTCTACAGGCATTGAAAATAGCACTTGGGGAATATACATTCAACATTATTTCGTTAAAGGTGCAGCCTCTCCAGTAAAAGTGAATTTTCTTAGAGGTCAAACATCAGAGTTTCCACATGTTCCTGAGCCAAAGTCTGTTTTTGTAGCAGTGGGAGTCCAGAGTTACACCTATGGTGATTTTCCTGTTGTTAAAATCATTCGTTTTATTTCAAACCATTACTGGCTCATTTCATAGTGCAGTTCACAGGCTGGCCACTCGAGGCTGGCTCCAAAAGTGAGTCAATCCCCATAGACTCCCATGTAAACACGTTAAAGGTAAATGTTTCAAGTGAACATTTGGAATTGTGCATAATTAAGGGGCGTGGCCTCTTGAGTGACCCCTGGGCCTGGTATGTTGTGCGGATGCTGAGGCAGCAGCACGGGCCCACACACGACCTGTGCTCCATCTCTTTGCCTGAACCAGGAAGTAGGAGGAGTTAGGTATTGGCACCGCCCACTTTGAGCCTCATCAGCACTCTGCAGAAACCTATGGGTGACGTTCCGGACGCTATCATTTCACATTTGATTGAAATATTCAAGATTTTTTCATATAGTAATTTTGCAAAAGCTACAACTCTAATTTTCCCCGTCTGTGTCTGACTCTGACTGTTTGGCTTGTTGGTGTTTATTTTGGTTCCACCTTGTTTTTCTTCCATAACGGCTGAAAAGCTCCTGTCTAACAGTTTTACAAAAAAGAAAAAAAACCCAAAACGTCTCTTTAATGTTTCCTCTCCAAACGTTTCCTTTATAAAAACCAGGTCGAGCCCACAGGTGTTAAAACCGTTAGCGCTGGAGAGCGCGATGAGCCAAGCGGGAAAAATGTCAACACAGCATTTTAAATCTCATTAGTCGTCAGATCCACTGCTCCAAAATGGAGGCAATTATCGTCCTCACAGGTGCGATCGTCCTTTTACAGGAAAAGTCTGACCTCCACACGCGTCAACCTTGACTCGGTATGAAAAGGCCTGAGGTACAGTCTGCGTACGTAATCATGGCCGACCATAGAATCAATAGCATGTTTCAGAGAGAGGGAGAGGGAGAGGGAGTCTGGTCGAGGTAATTGCGATGTTAAAGTGTCACGCCCCGTTAGCATTTTGTTTGGAATTCAAAAAGAAAATGTGAAGCGGCCTGGAGGTAATGGAAGTGTCAGTCACAGGGAGGATTCAGCCTCAGCAGCTGCTGCCAGATATTGTTCATTCATTCTGCTCACGAGCGAAAATATGAAGACGAAAAACGCGCGGCGGAGACAAAGTAAATAACGTGATGAGTGTTTCTATTCAGAGGATGGAGATGAATGTTTATTCTGTTTACTGCTCTCCAGCATGGACCGCAACGTTTCTGCTGATTGGTTTTAGAAGGGAAGAATAGTCCTTGAACAAACAAGGCTATATGTGAATGTTATGTCTTAATATGAATTCCATTATTCTTTCTATCACCGGAAATCTGATTTTCTGCACATCAAGGTTCCAACTGTCCTTTTCTTTACACTTAAAGCTTTGATGCCACGGATCAAAGGCAGAAAAGCGTGTTTACCTTTTTTCCACCTGTACATGAATCCTAAACTGACTGACATGGAAGTTTTGACATTTTAAAAGTTGCGTATCACGTAACTAAACCTTTCCCGGTGACACATTTCAGAGTTTTTCCAAAGCAAGCTTGATTCAGTCCGAGCGAAACAGAATGTGACTGAACAGGAGGATCAACGTTCCCGATGAGTTCAGAGGGAAACCTGGGGAACCTTGGCTCCTTCCCCTGAGCGTGGGATCCTGATATCGCTCCGAGGGCCCGGGTTCGAATGACTGGGAGCTTATTCATACTTTGAGTTTTCAGGGCTGATGTGATCAGACTCAGATGTGCAGGTGATTATGTTGGATGAGCAGCAGCTGGTTTCAATGAGCGGCTCGGGATGAGGTGCATTCCAGCTGTGCCCCCCCCACCCCCACCCCTATTTCTTTAATTTGCAACAACTTAATTGACAATGAGCTCTAATACATTTGAAATGAGTGTAGTGTAAAATAGAAACTGTCAGACGGTCCCTAAGGGGGCGGTCAGAGAGAAAACAGACAACTACAGCTCCAATTCTGAACTAATAGTAAACGGACGGTGACAGTGAATAATAATATGATGAGGTCATGTTACTGTATGAGGCATGTAAATATAAAAGGGCTGTACACAATATGTACGCATACTTTTTTCCTCAAATAAATAAATAAATATGCATTGTTTACATCTATCGTCAGTATAAACAGAAATTGCTGAGCTGGCCACCAGGTAATACCACTTTATGACCACTAGAGAGTGTCATGAGTGACTACAGCGATCAAGTCAGCCTTGAGTCTTCATTGTTTTTTTTGTTTTTTAAATGTATGTGCATGAATTATATATGCATATACACACAAATTATGTTGCACACTCTCGCACACTACTGCCATCTGCTGTTGACAAACGGTACTCTGTCAAAAATACAAATTAATGTATTGGCCACGACAATATTTTCAGTTCTGCTTTCGAGCCTCTTGCTCATATGTAAACAGTGATTTCGCTCCCTCAAAACATCCGTGGCAAAATTCCCGCCAAAAATGAGGTTGTTGCATTCAGGTTAGCAACAACATGGCCGTCAATCTTTGCTCATCGTAAACAACTTATTCCCCGAGCTTCTCATTTACCGACATGGATTTAAATTCCATTTCAATACACAGGGGGCAGCTGTGGTTTTTCTTACCACTGATATTTTTATGTTTTTTATTTGTGTATGAGTGAAAGAGGCAAACAAACACACTGCTGAAGTTTTCCCAACAAGGTGAAAGTATGACTTGGCTCACTGGTCAGTCAGGGGGGAATGTTTCAAAGCAGCGCGAGTAATTCTCCGGCTTAAGGCTAAAGCTCTCTGCGCTGGATAAACACTATGTAACTAAAAAAAAACTAAAACAACAAAAACCTTTAGAAAAACACTCTGACGTTGAGATGCAGCACGGCCCCTGTAGAAGTTAGTGTGTGTATCTGCGTGTTCATGACTTCACAGGGACCATTTTTGACATTTCTAAAAAGTGGAGACATTTTTTGCGGTCCCTGCTTTTTTAAATAAGCTGTTTGAGGGTTCGGACCTGGTTTAAGGGCTCGGGACATAATAAAGTTACGGTAATGGAATTAATTGGGACCGTAAAGGGTGTATAAATGTGTGTGTGTGTGTGTGTGTGTGTGTGTATGCAGGTATAATTAATGCCTATACAATCCCTGATCCCCCTGCTGAAACAGACAAACTCCATTTTTGACACTTTTGAAAAGCGTTGCCATTTTTGACGGTCCCTGCTTTTTTAATGAGCTTCTTAAGGGATTAGGGACTTGGTTTAAGGGTTCGGGTCATGATCAGGGTTAAGGGAAGGGCAAAGGTTAAGGGAAGGGAAGTACGTGTGTGTGTGTGTGTGTGTGTATATATATATATATATATATGTGTATGCTGGTCTTGTTGATGTCTATAAGCCCCCCCTCCCCCCCGCCCCCCCCTTGCCGGCGTCCACGGATGTTAAAGAAAACATGGCGGGTAAACACAGATGTGGCGGCGGGCCTGAAGCAGTGAGTGAGCCTGGGACAGAGGAGGTCAGTGTGTTCGCTGCATCTTCTCACATTCAGTCGCCGGCTCTGCCGAGAAATACTCACTTTATTTACCAGCGAGGCAAAAACTGTTCAAACATTTCCGTACATCGTCGCCTTCCTGCGCCCGGCGGAGTCAGAACCAGGGTCGAGCAGTTTGTTGAAATGCATGTCGCGTTTCCCAAAACACAAACATCTCAGCCGGTCTCTTGTTGACTTCCACATCAGCGACATGTAAACAAGCTCATTGACACGTTTCAGAGGCAGCTGGGATTCGTTTGGAAGAATCCGGCGCGGAGCCGATGATACTGTGAGAACCTCTCTGACGAGGAGCGCCGGCCTTGTTCGAGCAATTTGGAGAATGTTCAAATGATTCAGATGCTTATTCTCAGCTCCAGGTTCGAGGATACTTCATGCATATCGCATAGTTCTATAAGGCTGCGTGTGGACAAGGTGAAGGCGAGAGCGTCGGTGGCATCTCATCCAAATTTCTGGAAGAAACATCTAGTCAATGTCGTGGCTTTCCCCTGCTACGGTCAGGGTTGCCAGATTGGACGGGTTCCCATCAAGCGGCAACCTCCAGGGCTGACGGCTGAGCACAAATTATGGAAGCGTAAAAACGTGCAGTTCACAGAGTGGCCACTTGAGGCTCAATCCCCATAGACTCCCATGTTAAAATGATCAACTTTAGAGGTGAATGAGACATGCACTCTGCAGAAACCTATGAATGACGTCACTGACTCTTCTTCCATCTTCATACACAGACTATAAGTACTGCAAATTCAAAGGTAAGTACTGAACAATACGTACTTATACTTAGAATGTTCCTCTGTCTCCATTCACTCTCATTCACTCTCATTCACTCTCATTCACTCTCATTCACCGAGGCCCTGAGGAGAAATGCAGGGTTCAGTATCTAAGTGTCATTGTTGTATCGAATCTTTTCAGTTTTTGACATTTGCCGTGTTTCTCACATGTGTTTGAAATAAAGAAGCTGGTTAAATAAGATTCTATTCTATTCGAAAATGTGTGTTTGACTGTGTGTGTGTGTGACACTGAATCTTTATGGCCTATGTATAGTGAACTGTCTTTAAAAGGGTTTAAGAGAGGGATATTAAACACTGTGTGCGTGTGTGTGTGTGTGTGAGACAGAGACAGTAGTATGTGTAGATCACATTTCATCATATGATTTATTCTCCTTTGATGTGGTTTTTATAACGTTAGTGTCAATGCAGTGAAAACCCACTGTGTGTATTTCATGGTCTGACTGTGGTAAGTGTGGTGGAGTATTTCACATTTGAGGACACCCACACTATGATACCATACTATTCCGCATGTTATCGTTTTTAGGGATTTTTCTGCTGAGTCATGATTTGGGCCGAATTTAAGATGCGGCTGCGCTGATCTGGCAACCCAGAACTACAACCCGCCCTCAGCGCTTCCACCCAGACCTGGGACCACTGACATGTGGGCGGATCACATTTTTGACGGTGGATCAGGACTCACTTTTCCAGATGCAGAGAAAAGGACTCTGTCAAATAGCAATCCCACACACACACACACACACACACACACGCACACACACACACACACACTGTGTGTGTTTTCAACCTCAGCTGAGAGACAGAAGCTTTGTTTGCTGCTCAACTTAAACAAGACGCAGCGAAGCGTGAAATGAAGCCGATGGTCGGACAGAGAAGAGATAAAAGCCTTTTCAGAGTATTCATGAGGGCTTCAGATGAGATTTAATATAATTTACATCCCAACAATAACACAGCCTTTTCTCATTACGCTCAAAATTAAGACTTTTCCCGGACTTTGATTAACCTCCTCTGGGGCCGAAATTGTAATAATATGCATTAGCATTTCACCGCTACGAGCGCTAATAAGAAATAAAATGGCTGCAGAGCTCCGAGAAGTTTCTATCTTTTTTTAATTCTCTGAAATGAAAAACTTCTAAACACACTCATCGGTTTCTTATTGTTGTTGTTGCGAGGCGAAAGCATTGTTGACGAGACAATAAGATGGAATTGATTAGTCAGAGCCACGCGAATCAGTCGGGAGGCTCCTGTCACTGTTCCTGCAGCTCAGAGCCTCGTCAACAACTCAACGTTCAGATCATCTCCATCAGCGTTGATCGACTTTTTGTGTTTTTAACAATTCATCCCGTCTGAGTTCCTCTCACTTTGGACCTTGGTTTAAGAAAATAAAGAGACTTGTGTTGCTCAGACATCGACGGGAACATGTGTTTGTATTTGCATAATAACTGTTCATCCTCTGGAGGAAACGTGGGAGTCACATTTTTTTTTTTTTATATATATAAGCACAAAATATCTTGAGCAGACGTTGGGGTCGGGGGAGGCCGAGCAGAGAAAATCACACTAACGCTAACCTCTGTGTCAGCACGTTTGAGGAGTAGCACCCCCTAGAGGCCGGTTTCTCGCAGTAAAAACGCTCTTCTACCTCATTTCCTGTGTCTATTATGGCTGCAGCTAACACATTTGACCTGTCAATCATCATATTGATTGATTCATTGGATCAAATGATAAGCAATGTTTTATTCATTAGAGACAACACGTAATCTTAGAAGTAATAACCTGCGGTTCAAAACAGAGCAATTGTATATATGCAAAATCCCGTGGGACCCTGATGTATTATAAAATAACATAATTATAACTATAAATATTTAAATATAATATAATGTATGTTTTTTTAAAGCAAAAAATCAGCAGAAAATCAGTGACACACACCAGGAGAGGTTGAGGCGTCACAGGCTCCTCATCTCTTAACCAAACTCTGTCTGTTCTTCAAACGTCAACACAACCACAACCAAAAACTCCCTCCAGTCACTTCCAACCACATGAAGCAGCCCAGGTTCTGGTCTGGCTGCCGTCTGACGGTGCCAGGGCAGAACCGGGTGGAGAGAGAGAGAGAGGGGGAGAGAGAGAGAGAGAGAGAGAGAGAGAGAGAGAGAGAGAGACAGGAAATGGGTTTTCGGATTCCGAAACAGTCCACGATCTGCAGCGACCGACGACCTCACCTCCGGGCACCGACCCGTCACTGCGCTGGCACCATGGTGGGATCTTTCCCACTGATGTCAGGCGCTGCTTTCGCTCAGAAATGTACGAAGCAACACCCTTTACTCATGAGGGACGAGGGGCGATGCTGGTGCTGGACGAGGACACGTGGAAAGAAACACGGACTCAACCCTCCGTCCTCACGCCAGCTCCGTCCCTGGGTGAAATGTTGCGTAGTTCCACGCTGGTTTCACAGCTGAAGAGACGTCGTGACGAGATTCAAGTGTTCGCAACCGTGATCTTCAGTACGGGCGGATTCCCACAGTTTCTACTCAGGGACAGTCTCTGTGGGATGCGGTCGAAAAGATGGGACTTCAAAGGCAATTTTCCAAATGTCTGTGAAGTAACTTTGGCCACTAGGGGTCTCTAAGGCGAAATATTACCAAAACACACAGTTTGAGACGACAGAAACTACTAGCTAGGTAAGTTGGTAAGTGGGTAGGGAGGTAATGTAGGAAGCTAGTAGGTAGGGAGGTAGTTGGATGGATGGATGGATGGATGGATGGATGGATGGATGGATGGATGGATGGATGGATGGATGGATGGATGGATGGATGGATGGATGGATGGATGGATAGATAGATAGATAGATAGATAGATAGATAGATAGATAGATAGATAGAGAGAGAGATAGAGATAGATAGATAGATAGAAAGAGAGAGAGGAGAGAGATAGATAGATAGATAGATAGATAGATAGATAGAAAGAGAGAGAGAGAGAGAGAGAGATAGATAGATAGATAGATAGATAGATAGATAGATAGATAGAAAGAGAGAGAGAGAGAGAGAGAGAGAGAGATAGATAGATAGATAGATAGAAAGAGAGAGAGAGAGAGAGAGAGAGAGAGATAGATAGAAAGGCAAACACAACAAAAACAAGTTACAAGTTACTATGGTGATGTAATAAGAGAGGGACTAAAAATAGCCTTTCTAGAAGCACCTGGAAAACCTTCAAATGACAGAGTACGAAGTGAAGCCTGTGGTTGGACGATTGTCAGACGCGAACGACTCAACTCCGACAAAACAACAGCACATCTGCCGGACCAATGACGACGCTCCTACACAATCGGGAACAAAGGACGAGTCATCTGGTCGCCGCGCCAACCGTCGCCTCCATTGTTCAGGTGGAGTCTGAGTCCTGCTCAGTCACCACCTCATTCAACCTCCTCATCCCCTCATCCCTCGCCCAGGACGAGCTCGGCTGCGAGACTGTTGAGGCGGTGAGGTCAGAGGATGATGAAACACGCTGTCGGCGTGTAGGACAGGTGAGGGGGTGAGGGGGCGGGGCTTAAGGTTTCGCCCACGTCTGATTGCGTGAGGGTGAGACAGAGGTTTCTTTCTTAGTCTCGGAGGTCACGAGGGGCTCGAGGTTTTCATCGGTGCAGCTGCTCAAGAGGAGAGAAAGGCCTCGAGCTCGATCGAGTTTAAGTTGAATGAACTTCCTTTTAAAACAGGAAGTAGAAAGATGGAGACGCCGCCGATTATTAGGTCTTTCACATTTGAACAAGTCAGTGGGAGGTTCACTACAACGGGGAAAAGCACTTCTTCTAAGACTCGCAGCAAATGTTTCCCAGTGGCCACTCGTAGTACTGCAAGAAAAAAAATCCCCATTCGTTATGATTTTTTTTTTTACAATTTGCATATGTAAACAAACGTTGCAGGTTTACTGGTATCTGAGAAATGAGGGGTGTCTGTTAGCATTACAGCGCAACATCACCACCTACTGCTAAGAAGCGTGAATAGACGATACTCCCACGAATTAAAAAATCCTCTTCAAAATAAAAGCACAGGAAAACTTTTTTTGAAGTCGAGTTCGCGACACACGTTTGGCTCGCAACCCACCAGTTGAGAGTCACTGGTCTGGAGGATTTCCGGAGTCTGGTGCATCTATCATGATGAAAATTAAAAACATTTGTCTGTAACTGTGTCTGCCAACATTTGGCATCACTTCAGTTTCCAACAACAAGAAACTAAAAATATCCACGAGTTCACATGAAACATGTCCCAGATCATGTGCTTCAGAAACATTGTGGGGAGTTGATCCTATGACTGAAAGAGACGTTGTTGTTGTTGTTGTTGTTGTTGTTGTTGTTGTGACGTTAGAAAAGTGGTTGTCTGAACTCATTAGTGTTTTTAGTGTTATTGTAGCAACCAGAGCAACAACAACAACAAGCTGGCGAAACATTAAATGAACAACAGTCACTTTAAACCAACAACAGAAGATTAGAGCTGAAAGCTCCAGACACGACTGGAAACTACCACGGCAACTGATGAGCAATCATTCTACTGGTTCATCTGACTTGAGACGGATGAGTTAAAGGCTTCATTTATGAATGATAATAACTCTGACAATAGTCGGATCATTCCATGAATAATAACTGTGGGCATTCGCCCTTAGTTCACAGAAACTGACGTCTTCAGACTGTTTGTTTTGACAGATGTGAAAAATAAAAATAAATGGATAAATGACGTCAAATATCTTTAACGTCTAAGGAAATGGAATCAGGAAATTATTTTATGGAAGAAAATATAGAATCCTTTCAACAAAAAAGTGTCCTCACTCATTAGGGCATGAAATATTTGAGACTATTGAACAAATATATCCATAATAATGAGAATAATAATAATAATTAAAGGATGAGTAAATACGTTTTAGACTCTATTTACACCCACTTTAGGGGGTGTGAGGGTTGATGCTGGAGGAGGGAACGTGAAATAAGGAGAGGAGCTTCTCTCTCATCAGCTGTGGAGGAGCTGAGATACGATGGAATGTGGTGAACATTCCGAACGTATGGAGAAACAATAACAATAATAATGATGATGATCATAAAAAAAAGAGTCTGTCAGCTGATCAAGGATTTCAGAGCAGGAATGTAAAAAATGGTTTTGTGTTTTTCATTCCATTCTCTCCCACGGATCCAAGGACTTTGGTTTTATTTGAATTAAAGGTCCAGTCTGTAAGATTGTTTCTTTTTCTTTTGTGTGTGTGTGTGTGTGTGTGTGTATGTGTGTATTTAGGTGTTGATCCCTGTTTACCTCCATGTTACCAGGATACTTTGAGGACCTGGTTTGATTGGCTGAAAGTCTTCAGTCTCATCATGGGGTGTGGAACTCATATTTACTCTTAGTAGCAGTTTGCTAACAGTTTACAACAGCCTGAACACACACACACACACACACACACACGCACACACACGAAATCAGCACTCTTCCACGAGACAACACACACATCAGTGTGTTCCTGGTGTTCTCTCCTCTCTCTGTGCTTTCACTGTGGCAGAGTGACCATGTCTTTCCTTGATGAACTCATCACTCACTCACACACACACACACACACACACAAACACACACACACACACACTGAACGCTCCACAGCCTCAGTAGCCGTGTGTGTCGGCAGCGATTAGTTTCACAGTGAAGCAAAATGACTACATGAGGAGAAGAACACGTGTGTTCCATGTCAGGGAGTTAATGTGAGGAAATGAAATCAACTTAAATGATGATGTCATACATTTGACTTTACACGACAAAAAAAGGTCTTACATATATTTGTTCTGCCTTTTAAACCCAAAAACCACAACCTGTTTTTCATCTCGACCATGATTCAGAGTAACTGGAGGAAGCACGTATATTGAAAATGTACTTTTAAGCCAAAAACTGCTTTAAAAAGTACAATGAAAATGTATATTTATACACTTAGAAACACATCATTAAAAGATGCGGCTGCACGAATCTTGAAGAAAGAGAGGTTATTGATTCGGTTGTGATAAATTAGCGGTTTGGTGACTGGGCCCGTTTTGATTTATTGGCTCGTTTGATTGATTCACTGCTCCGTTCCCTAAATGATTCATTCGCCCGCTCGCTCGTTTCCATTTCGTGAAACCAGAGTAAGATCTCTCTCTGTCCAGCTGATGCACTGTAAACAACAAAACAAAACAAAACTCTGAGGCAGTCATTTCCTGCCATTGTTGGATTCCTCATTTATCTCTTTCTGATTGAACTCATCCCTCAGAGGAGGAGCCGCCGCACATCGTCTCCATAAATCTCCCCTGAGTTAAACTGCAGCTCATCCGTCTCCATCAGGCTCCAAACTCTTTTTCCACAGATCTTTAAAAGGACTCCGGCCCATCCTGCCTCCGCCTCGCCAGGTTTTCCAAACAATCAGTCCACGCTCCTGAGGCCGGGCCAGACATTATGCTGCTGCCAGGTGTTACGTAAAAATCATTTCCACTGGATCTGGATCCAGTCAGGTTTTGTTTTCCTCCGCTCCAGCCAAAATGGTTCTATGGTTCTCCACCAAAGTCCATTTAAAAAAGCTTCAATTCTGGGATCAAGAGTCAAGAAGCAGCAAACCAGTGAGATGTTGGGTTGTTGGGTTGCCAGGTTTGATGCTAAGGGAGGATCTGATCAGATGATGCATGAATGTGTTTGACATGTGACACAAACTGTGTTGACAACAAGCAGCAAACTCCAGGGCTGACGGATGAGTCCAATACAGAAGTGGAGGAACTTGCAGTTTACAGGTTGACCACTAGAGGCAGTCAACCCAGTCAATATTTTAGGAAAATAAGCAATTTAAGAAAAAATGGAAATATGTATTTTTTTTCAGTGATACGTTTTAACATCAGCTGACAGAAAAAGTAAAAATAGATAATAATAATAATAATAATAATAATAATAAATAATGAATGGGATTCAGGGGTTTCCTTCTCTTCTCTGCCTTTGATGTTCAAAGCGGCAGCAGAGACTTTGCTCTCTTATTAAACTATTCTCTTTTTCCACCTGCCGACCTTTAAACTTAACAAGTGGACATTTTTGCTTCTTTCTCCCTTTGAGTTAAAACTTTGAGGTTCCATGTGAGTTTAGGATTATACGTGGGTATGGATGTTCATTTATATAACACATTTCATACAATGCAATGCGCTTCACAGACACTAAAGCAAGGCTCAGTTCATGATCACACACACAGGAACTGATGGGCAATAAAAGCATAGGTGGCGCTGCAGAGCAGTGAGATAATATTTAAACCAGACTGACCCAGACTTTTCCATCACTTGAACAATGACACTGACATCAATCGGCTGGATCTCATCTTATCTCCAACAGCAGCAGCTAATACCACAGAGTGTGTGTCACTGTCCGTATCCTGTGTGTGTGTGTGTGAGTGTGTGTGCGTGTGTGTGTGTGGGGGGGGGGGGGGATGTGGGTGGGTGTGTGTGTGTGTGTGGGGGGGGGGGGGAGATGGGGAGTGTGTTATTGTAAATGAGCTATTTACATACTATGTCAACATAAGATGACAAAGAGGAGCAGCTTCCCTTGGTTATTGTGTTCTCATCAATGTTACCAGAGCCAACCCTTGTTGGTATCAGGGTCACCTTTGGTGTTGATGCCAATTAAATACATCCAAGGAAGAAAGATCATTTGCTGCTTTGGATTAAGTGGTTTTACTGACCCGCTGTTATTAATGTTATTACTGTACACATTTAGCTTTATTGTACGCATGTGCAGATGTTGGGCTGCAGTGAAGTCATTCAATTTAATTTCTGAATTTTTATTTCATTTTTTCATGTTTTTATTTTTTGGATAGTTGAGAGAGAAAGATGGGGAGTGTGTTATTGTAAATGGAGGCTATTTATCCACATTAGTCAGGAGTGATATCATCAGTCAGTTTTCGAGCCACGATGAGACATATGTTTCAAATGCTACGTCTGCAACAAGCTAATGGATGTGGATATAAATACTGCAGCCAGAGCGTACTGAGTACTGTGAGTACTGTATACTGTGAGTACTGTGTACTATGAGTAGTGAGTACTGAGAGTACTGTGTACTGTGAGTACTGTATTCTGTGAGTACTGTGTACTAAAAGTACGGTGTACTGTGAGTACTGTATACTATGAGTACTGTGTACTATGAGTACTGAGTACTGAGAGTACTGTGTACTGAGAGTACTGTATACTGTGAGTACTGTGAACTAAAAGTACTGTGTACTGTGTACTGAGAGTATTGTTACACACACACGTGTACAATATGAAGTACAACTGAGTAGAAGTACTTTTACAGAGGGTCAAGTTAAAGCTAAACTATGACCACCCTTCCAAACGAGTTGGAATTAAAACTCACAAGAAGTTTGTCCATTCTGGGCTACTGTAAAAAAACAAAACAAAAGGTGGTGGAACATGACGCCCTCTAGTGGAGAGGAGCTGCTCCTGATGTAAATATAAATGGCTCATTCAAGAGCCACATGGGCAAATTCTTCAAACATACAGGTAAGTAAACACAAATGAAAATATCTGGATTAATATAATATTAATTTGAACATTTCAGACAACAAGTACGCAAATTATTTTTTATAGACAGACAGATACACTAAAAAAATAAATATGTAAATAACAAACCAAAAAGTAGATCTCTAAGGTAAAATCATACAAAATACCCGACCTGTTTATCCTCTTGACAGTGAAGATAAACTCAGTCAACACACACACACACACACATACACACATACACACACACACACACACACACACACACAGGCAAACAGCCTTGCAGTCACACAGGAATGTCAGCTTTACAGTCTCTATAAATTCCTGCTCATGTCGTCATACGTCTGAAAACCTCGACCTTCTGCAGCCGAGAGAAGAAACATCTCTGCACCCAGTCTGAATGTCACTGCCACAACAAGCATCTCATTGTGTGTGTGTGTGTGTGTGTGTGTGTGTATGTGTGTGTGTCTGGTCCCTATCAAACGATCTCAGTGGCTCAGGTCTCCTCAGTGGGAGTGTTAAAGATTTTAGGAAGCTGCCCACCATGAACAAACACACTCCCCACTGCTGAGAACACCAGGGGTTTACACACACACACACACACACACACACACACACACACACACACACACACCTTTGTGTAAGGCCTGCAGTAGTAATGGCACACAGATGTAAACCAGGGACGGAGGTATTCAGCTGTATTATGTGTTGATGTATTTATATACTCATTCGCTGTATTGATCAGAAACTGATCAGAGAGTCCAATCAATGCTTCTGTGCGAAAGCCAGTTTCTCTCTTTCACACACACACACACACACACACACACACACACACACCTTTGTGTAAGGCCTGCAGTGGTAATGGCACACAGATGTAAAACCAGGGACGGAGGTATTCAGCTGTATTATGTGTTGATGTATTTATATACTCATTCGCTGTATTGATCAGAAACTGATCAGAGAGTCCAATCAATGCTTCTGTGCGAAAGCCAGTTTCTCTCTTTCACTCTTCACTAGTCCCAGTTGTGTTTTGACTCATTCCTGCTCTGCGCCTGTAAACCTTTGTTTATTAAACACACAGAGAACATGGTGATCTGCTGGAACAGGAAGCTCCACGTCTCTTATCTGTGGCTCTGATTTTTCCAGAGTCCAACTCAGAGAGGAAACAGCAGCTGGAAAACCACAGGCAGCAGCTGATAGAGAGGAACCACGCAGGTGGCCGGTCCTTCCCTCACAAACACACCGGGGAAAGCAGATGTACACTTTGCTGTTATGACCCAGGCCTGTATGTGAGCACTTTGATGTGAGGAACATTCATGACTGCTGGACAGGCTCACACAGGCCAATCCACTCCAGACCATCAAGTCAGGGCTAATTGTTCGACTGCAAACAGCTTCACTATGATTACAATTACATCCCGAGTGCTTCGAAAATACAATAATTCCTCAGAAAAACAATTATCACAATATATGAGTAGTATTTCCAAAGTCCTCCACATTTTTACATGGCAAGGCATGGAACCTCATTCGAAAAAGTGTATATTTTCAATATTTACGGGCATATAAAATAAAAAGGAGAGTAAACCCATACGAAAATAGAATTATTTAGTATGTCTATTATGACAACACAATTCGGCATTGATTTGGAGTCAATAAGTCACATAATAAGAAAGATAATTATATTATTGCCTCAAGTGTAAAGGGGACTTTGCGGTCAGAGAACTCTCAAGCATCCAACGTGAGACCAACTTCACCGCCATTGGCGTCAGACACGAAGACAGGGACACAGAGCTGGAAAAATAAAGATATTTCACTTACAAATGAAGAAGATAAACGTCAGTAATTCCTCCAGCTCGTCGCCATGGAGACAGGGGGGCGGGTCCGCTCCGTTCAGTCCATCCAGATGTGTCAATTCCGGAAATCCCGTGTGTCGTTTGTTGTTGTTGTTGTTGTTGTGTTCCTACATCTTCCTTCGGCGGCGTCCTCTTATTATTAAACGTCTCAGTCCGTTTGTGACATTATTTCCTTCCATAACTTTACAAACTCTTCGTTATTATTGTTACTATCATTATTAAACAACGCCACAGTCAAACTCAGCAGCTTCCCACGCTCCTAGTTTTAATCACCGGAAACGAGCTTCACCTGCCTCTGTCCACCTGAGACTGTGACAGGCTGGTACCGCCGCGAGCCAGAGGGGGCGCTGTCTCACTCCTTTCAAAAGGAGTAAGACATCAGGGGAAATGACTGTGGCTATAATAGTGCAAGTTAAACAGCAAAACTAAAATATATGATGATGATGATTATAATAATGATAATACATATAATTTGTTTAAATGCCAATAACACTAAGTGTAACTTTACATGATATTTAAATTAACATTCCATACATTAAAAATAAGTAAACACATGATAATGATGATCTGACATTTTGAACTAAGGTTGAGTGAGGTCACACTTTATGACACATCAGTATTTTTGTCAACTCATTATGTGCTGGCAAATCAATGAAAGGTAGGAGTTTGTGTAACTGTGTGTGTGTGTGTGTGTGTGTGTGTGTGTGTGTGT
>JAFBJT010108649.1:3546-17245 GCA_016785325.1 Chascanopsetta lugubris
CAAGCACACAGGAGACGTGTCTGCACTGAGGAGGTGAACACGTCACACGCCTCAATATGTCCCAGAAAGCAGTGCTTCTCCACTGGTCCGGGTTCAGGACCCGCCATCACCCCTTAGTGACGGGCCGCCACCAGAACCGAGGAGCTTTTTCGAACTTCTCGATTCAAATTAATGAAAAAAGTCAGCGGTTTGAACCTGAGAGAGCTCAGACGAGCACAGTGTGTCACCAAAACAGAAATGACCAGCAGGTGGCGACGCTAGAGAGGGACAGATCCCTAAAACTGCATCTCAGAGACACAGGGGAATAAAAGGTACGTTCCTGGAGAACTCTGTGAAGTGGCAGGTCTCTATTAGGATTAATGGGCATCATCGCCACCTGCTGGTCAGGAGTATGTCATGTTATAGATGGCACTTTAAAGCATAAAAAAGATCTTCAAAATAAGAGCACTTTTTTTTTTGTTACTTAAGGCCCACGACCCACTGGAAACGGGTTCCCAACCCACTTTTGGATCATGACCCACCAGTTGAGAATCACTGCCTATAGACTACAGAGGTTCATTACAACGCTTGACGCCCTCTCTCTCGCTCTCTTTCTCTCTCTCTCTCTCTCTCTCTCTCTCTCTCTCTCTCTGTATGTGTGTGTAGGTTCGCTCTGTCATCCATGGACATGGAGCAGAGGGACTATGACTCCAGAGCAGCCCTCCATGTGGCCTCAGCTGAAGGTAACGCAGTCTTCAGTGACATGAATGACATGTTGCTCATGTAGTCTCACACTACACATGAGTTAAAGGTACAGTTCGTACAATTTGAGATAGAATTTGTGCACAAACCTTTATTCTTTGTATTTTTTGGTGAAATAACCTGAAGATAGAAATTCTTATCGTCTTCACCCTGGGATGAGCTCCTCATTTTCATGTCCTCTCTACAGAGGCGGCCATGTTGCTTCCTATAAACAGTAGCTCAGTTTGGACTAAACTAAAGCTGTTTTAGGTTGGGGTTCATGTCAATGTTGAATTAAACAATTCAATATTGACACATTCATTGTACTGTATATTGCAAAGTACATGATTGTATATTTCAAATGTTTGCTCCCCCTGCAGGACACACTGAGGTGGTGCGCTTCCTGCTGGAGGCTTGTAAGGTGAACCCAGTGCCTGTAGACAGGTGAGTCTGGGGTCTGTGTGTGTGTGTGTGTGTGTGTGTGTGTGTGTGTGTGTGCGTGTGCGTGTGTGTGTGTGTACTAAACGGATGGATAATCTGACGTGAGAGGGACTGGGAGAACTAACTACATAATAAACAGTAAAGTACAGCAAATAAAAAGATTTTTGACATCATTCCATCTTCTCTGTGCAGATGGGGCAACACACCGATGGACGAGGCCATACACTTCGGTCACCACGACGTCGTCACCATCCTGCAGGAGAACCTGAACTCATACAGTCCCACTTCAGGAGCTGATGAGAAGGAGAAGGCAGAGAAGAGCCTGGACAGTCTGTTGTAGGTCCAGCACACGCACACACACACACACACACACACACACACACGCACACGCACACGCACACACTTGTGTATCACATGGTGTGGCTCTGCTTCCTGGGGCCTCTTGTTCGTTTGAGTGAGCGTCTGATCAACAGATGATGCCGTATCTAAATATCATGTAATCCGTCAGTATATGAAACACATGTTGGCTCAGTGACAGTAAAGCTTCATCCTACCTGCTTCTTTCATGGTGATACTGGTTCCGTGAGACGTCGAGGTGTGTCAAACTGATTTTTGCTAGAACTTGTTTGACGTGTCTCTGTGCAAACATGGAAAACAACAACATGCACTTTCCTTTAAGTGTCTCTCTGCCAGGAGAGCAGCAGCTCCCCGTCTGATCTGACGTCAGGACGATTGGACCGTGAATGTAGACACGTGTTTATTACAATATAACATGAATGTGTTAGATTCCCTTTAGATGTCTTTATTTTTCTTGTGTATGTTCAGGTGTATAGATAGCAATCTAAAATGTGTGACTCACCAGCTTCAGGTTCTGCTGTGACATTTTTTAAATGTTTTTTTCATGTGATGGTTGTTTGATAGATAAATAGATAAATATATAAATATATATATGCATACCTCCAAACGCACACATATACACACACGTACCTGAATGTGTTTTACCGTAAAAGCCCAATTAGTATCATGCAGGCAAACTCTGTGATGTCATCGAAATACAAAGGCACAATTGACCCGAGATGACAGCGGTGGTGAGAATAATCATTTCAAATACATGACACATTGTGTGGGATGTAGCAACATCTAATGGTGAACTTTGCATGTTGCAGGCGAATCTCTCTCTCGTGACATGATGTCACCCTGGGTATCCACTTCCTGTATGAAAACTAGATGATGTGACTCCTCCCACTTTTAAAAAACAAACCCAACATATCAATGACACCAATAACGCCATCTTGGCATTAAATAACTCATACAAATCCTGAAATCCTGAAATAATCTTGAAGTAAAATATGTCAGAATCCACCCCCCCNNNNCCCCCCCCCCCCCCCCCCCCCCCTTGACTAACATGGAAAATCAATGTTATCTCATGCTGCGGCCACTAGGGGGCAATAGAGATGCTTTGGCTGTAACTCTAGGCATTAAGTCAAACAGCTAGACCTTCATACACCTTCATATTATCATCCGGAGCAGGTCCTTTCTATGGAGGCCGCCATGTTGCATCATTTTTACAGTAGCCCAGAATGAACATAGCTTCACATCTTTCGGAGTGTTGATGAGAACTGAGGCTTACCATCGATTGTGAGGTGAGGGGTGTTGGCCGCAAAATGCAACGTCACCACCAGGTGTCACTAATCCTACACACTGAACCTGTAATAGCTAATATGTCAGTAGAGCAGAAGAGACTAACAATGTAAACAATCAAATGCACTGACATGTTCAATATACACACAGACTTAGTTTGTATAGATGTGAATTGTTTTCATGTTTTTCATATGAAACTAATGTGACAGGCTTATGTTCGGTCGATTCTCTCAAATAATCAAAGTGTTAATGTTAAATTGCTGATGTCGGTGGAATCGGAGGCACAGGTCCATGTTCTCTACGTGATCAGCTGATGATATGAAATGCAGGGTTTCGTTTGCGCAGCAGAAAACTATAAGGTGTTGACCAATGTGATCTGGGCTGCTCTCTGAAAACACGCAGGTGCAACGCGAGAGCACTGAATGTCCAGTAAATGATATAATAAGTACAGGGTCATTGCTGTTGAATGTTCAGAATATCTTATTTGGAAGTTGGACGCATCCAAATGTTTATTTTAATAAACAAAAGTACAAAAACATCAGCAGTGCAGCATCATCATTTTGCATCATTATCAGCAACAGAACTTTGTTCTTACGCTTGATATATAACATCTATAAATTGTAGAGTAACAAACACTAGCCAGCATCTTATCATGGCTTGCATCATTGCGTCACTCAAACACGGACCAGGGCTGTACCTTCCCAGTTCATGTGGTCATTCATATTTCCTCCTGTATGTCATTATACAGTGAAACGCTCAGACTTCCTGTACTGGTCATCGTGCACGTCCCACTGGTTCATTCTCATGTTTGACTCGTACCCGTGAGACACAGAGTTCCATCTGTGTACAGCGACACAACAAATAGAAGAAATCACTTGCAGCATATGTGTGATTTGACAGCAGAGAGTTTTCAGCAGGGTTAACATGGATCAGGACAAGGTGGGCGGAGCCGCCTAATGAGACATGGCGCTGTCCTGAGATCCAGGCAGATCCATAAGAAACTCCAAGAGTTCCTGAATCTTCTGCCTCTCCTCTGCCTGAAAGAGGAAAAGGTGAAAGACTCTGATGGATACATCCCGGCTTTCTTTGGTTCCAGATACAGCTTCAAAACTCATGGACTCACTTCTTTCAGACAAATCCATTCATTAATGGCTATCAAGGTTTTGTCCACTTTCGGGCCCCACCTTTAAAGGTGCCGTGTGTAACATTTTGGTCATTTTTCATACTAAAAATATTACAAAACAATTACATACTGACATTTACATGAATGTCTAATCACCTAAATGTATATTTTTCCCCCATTGCCCTTAAATGATCCCATTCATGTATATTTACATAAGGAGCGGGTCCCCTCTACGGGGGCCGCCATGTTTTTGCCGTAGCCCAGAGTGGAAATATTCAAATTTGAATGACAACTGAAGTCTACCAACAGAGGTCGTGAAGCATTGAACTCATCAGGTGATGTGAAACAACTCTAGGCTATTGTTATATTGTAAATAGGCGACCTCTCAGTCAGCTGATCACGCATCCACATTGAGCTAGCAGCTTTAAAGGTGCATTATGAAGCTTTTTTTTTGTCTGGATTTTCTTTCGACTGACTTTTACAAAAGCTGAAAATGAAGGTATTGTCTGACTCACTTAGTCAGCTTTTCCAGCCTGTATTCAAATATCATGGTGAAGTTGCACTGTGTGCGATTTCTGTCATTTTGTCACCTCTAAACAACATTACGAAACAATGACATACTGACATTTTCCTAAAATGACCTAAATGTGTATATTTTTTCCATTACCCTTAAATGAGCCCCTTAATGTATATTTACATGAGAAGAGGGTCCTCTCTATGGGGGCCGCCATGTTTTTACAGTAGCCAGTCACCAAATCCTACACACTGCACCTTTAACCTGCTTGCTGTACATGGTGAACCACCTTATTTTGGGATTAAAAGAACTCCGAGCCCACATACAGTATGATCATGATAACGGCTATGGAAGCAACAGTTTACAATATCTAAGAAAAACACTTTCACTCTTCTCATAACCATGCGGTAAAATGCACAATGAAGTCACCAACGTAAACTCACACTCGTATCTGGGTCAATGTCCATGTGCTGAGGTGGTGATGGAGGAGGGGTGGGATACCTGGTGAAAAACAAACCCCCACAACATTTGTATTGTAAAGCAGGCGAGGGTTCACAGCGTGATGTGTGTTTCATCTCGAACTCACTCTGAGAAAGGGACCAGTCTTCTCTCGATGTATCCATTGATGTCCTTTTTAGGGGCCAGCTTTTCTGCACAGGGGACAGTAAAAAATCAGATGCACGTCATCGCACTGAGCCTGACGTGATGACCAGTTTGACACTGAAGTGAGGGATGGTACCACAGCTGCGGTAGCGTCCGAAGGCGGAGTCTCTGTGGATGTCTGGGTAGAGATAGAGCAGGGGATTGCGGGTCTTGCTCCCCTGTGCTCTCAGGCTGTAGAGGTAAATGATGTCGGCCAGACACATGTTGGACAGGTCCTTCTTGGTGTAGGGTTCTACAGCATGCACATGGGCCTCTGTGGAGGAAGCGTATGCAGAGACAACGCAGAAGAAGAAGAAGAAGATTACCTGTCAATGCCACTACATCTCCAGGCTTTATCCCAAATGCTTGTTTTACACCTGAACTAAACAAGAATAACGTGGCTCTTGTTATTCGAGGGAGAACGTCGTTGTTCTAAGACGATTAAAGAGTAAAAAAGTATTCAGCTCGATGAGAACATCTTTGTTTACATCATTCCCGTAGCAAGGTTTTTAACCCGTATGCCGACCAAAGAATGGGAGCCAAATGGGTTCCTATGAGACAGTGCATGTCACAACTCCTGCCACCGAATGATGTGTGGACAACAAATGAAATGGACATGAAAAAACATGTCTTTGTTCCCGTTTCAGTTTTAACGGAGCCAACGTGGAGGTTTCACCATGGATGCCTTCCTCTAGAGGGCCTGCTCTCAATTGATATATAAAGCTTAAAAATAAAAGGTCTTTAAAAACACAACACACATTTGCTGGTGATTCATCCACATCATTATCATTATTTTATTTTCCATGTCGGTCCAATAGAAATGGGAATTGTTTCACCTCAATCTTTCACACAGACCATTGAAAAAAGATCTGCATTAGTGAGACAACTTTTAACATCAACAACTTTTAAAGTGTGTCGTGGAAATCTGTGAGTTGAAATACAGATTTGGAAGAGGAAGCGTGTCTTTTCATTAAGCAGGTGACCGTGAGTACGTCAGTACAGCCCAACACGCGTGGAGCTGACGCACGTGAAAACGTTTACGTGTTCCCATGGCGACACCGGAAGTCGGCGGTATTGGTTGTTGTCGGGGTTCCTTATTGTATGTATGCACCTGTGTTAGCCAAAGCCTTTGCACTGTAAAGCTGCTGCCAAATGTTGTTGGTTTAGTTGAAAGTTGTACCTCCAGCGGACTGTTCCACCCAGCTGAAGGTGATGGCTCCATCTTTGTTGCTCTCACTGAACCGGAGCAGGAAGGTGCCGGTGGGTTTCTGCTGCAGCAGCCTCTGTGTCGACTTCCTGCTCACGAAGCCCATGATGGACCTGAGAGCCAAGTGTGACAACTGAGAGGAGGAGAACATTCCCCCGAACAGCTGCAGCAGCGTGCTTTGCTTACTTTTACCAAATTATTATCATCAAATTATACATTTCTCCACACACTCTTTCACACACGATTCTTAAGGGCAATACAATGTTCCTCATTGTAACTCTGGATAAATGCATCTGCTCAATCGCTGAATGTAAATGTGACATAAATGTGAATATGTGATTAGACGGGATGAAACTTTATAACATGTAAATATGTGTGTTACCCGTCACGCCAGAGATCAACCAGGTGTTTTTTGATCAAATCCAGGATTCCATCGATCCAAATCCAGGCACTTTCACCCTAGAAAAAGAAAGAAAGAGAGAGAGAGAGAGAGAAAGAGAGAGAGAGAGCACATGAAAAAGGGCATAGCAACACACACACACCTGGATTGTAGCAGTTGTGTAAGCTTGCCTTGAATTTGTTCCAGGGAATAAAACCTTCAGGATCATCTGAAGGACACAAACAGAATCACACAAAATAAGCACAAGCTCAGATTTGTTTTAGAGTGAATTTCCATCTGACCCCTGCAGGAACTCATTGTTTAGAACATGACATTTTGAGAGACACAATGTAAACATGCCGCTCCGCGCTGGTTAGAGTAGGTCTGTGTTGTACTGACATAAAACAAAATAGCCTGGTTCTTTCCAAATTTCCCAAAAATATTTTAATTTTCAAGAACATTCTTTTTTCTTTAAAGGTGCAGTGTGTAAGATGTCAGAATTCCAATACAATCATACACAGACATTTTTACACATGTATAATCACGTAAATGAATGACCTGCTTTTTATATCACCCTAACATCAGGACCTTTAATGCATATCCACATGTGGAGTGGCTCCTCCCTATGGGTGCCGCCATGCTTCGGCCCAGAGTGGACGTACTCAACATCTTCCGAGCTATAATGACAGCTGAGGGTTACCATGGGTTCTCCTGGATGCACCAGCAGATGTCGCCACATCTTACTCACTGTACCTTTCATTTATACAGATTCAGGATTCAGAGCAACACGAGATCACCCATCACCCTCACTCAGCCAGATTACATCATGAATGAAGGAAAACAATCACTTTCATTGTTTTCAGGACGATCGGGTCTGCGCCTTTCTTCACATTCAGGTGGAATTGATATTATATCTTATTATTATTATTATTATTATTACTATTATTATATCTTGTTATCTACTCTTTTTCCAATGTGTAGCTGTGCAGAGCTGAACTCTGGCGCCGTGGCCGAGCTCCCTCCCTCAGGCCTCCACAGGACGGTGCGGCAGCCACGTACTCACCCACTATTTTGTCTCGGAGCATGGAGAGCTGGTTTTCATCGAGTCCTCGCTGGCCGACGGACGAGAACTGCCAGCTGAGAACCTGCGCGAGCTGCTGCCAGGCGAGAGGAGGAGGGTCCACGAACAACTGCAGGTTCTGAGGAGCCACAGCAGGGTGAGAGTGACTGTTCGGCACCGCGGAATCCGTCGTCTTTATTTGCCGTGTCGGCGTCTTTACCCCCGGTTCACTGTCGGACGACACGTTGCACCACATGACCGAGGCCCAGGCAGCGGAGATCTGATTGCTGCTGGAAACAACGACCATGGGCAGAGAGCTGGCCTGAGCCGACGAGAGAGGACAACAGAAGGTCAGTTCTGTCTGACCTTCTTATAGAAAACATCAAATATAGGAAGATTTCACTTTACCCAAGAGGACGGTGGAGGTTATGTTTACTTACCTCGGCGCTGCACGTCAGTCCAGCGAAATGAAAAGCCGTCACGAACTTAATGACGTGGAGTTCTTCCGTGACGCCCACTCGAGCCTGGGAAGAGTCAAATATTGCACAGTTGAGGAGGGACTCAAACCAATGAGCAGAATTATTTACAGACAAGAATGCTTCAGTTCAGTCTGATACATAATACGACCAAGTACAGTTTACGTCTGTCACTCATGAAGGACAAATGAACACATGATGTGGACAAAGGTGACGCTGGGACTGAAACATCTTACTTAAAGGTGTAGTGTGTAAGATTGTGTCATTTTTGTCACTTCTGAAAATGTTCCTAATTAGCTAAATGTATCATTTTTTTCCATTACCCTTAAATGAGCCCATTAATGAAGATATATATCAGGAGTGGGTCCTCTCTATGGGGGCCGCCATGTTTTTACAGTAGCCCAGAGTGGACGAAGTCAACATCTTTTGAGTTTTAACGACAACTGAAGTCGACCACAGGTTCTCCTGCATGTTCAGAAGGGTGAAGGTGAGGTGATGGGTGCAACATGCAACTTCACCTCTGGATGTCACCAAATCGTACAAACTGCACCTTTGATTAGATGTACAAATTGAAAATAGGTCAACAATTTACTCAATGAAAAGTACCACTTTTCTAATTAAATGGGGTAATATGTAGTATTTATTTTTGAAATGATCAGAAGTTCAGAGACAACACGTTTGACATCAGACCAAAGACGTTCAGACGTAGCAACATCGGTGAGGAAAAGGATGTTTCGCCACAGTTTTGATATTCATGTGTGGAGAACATCAGCATCACAGATGCTGCCTGTGCTTGTATGACTGTAAGTGGATGTGTGGATGTACTCATTTATTCATAAGTCAGTGTTTACAATCTCACAACTTTATTGATCACTTTATACCAAATGCGTTACCTTTATTTGAGAAGATTTTACAAACATGTGGTTGATTCATAATTACTGTGAAGTGTAGGAGTCACAGAGAAAGACAAATTAGAGCTTCTGGTGGAATTTAACATCTCCCACCAGTAGGAGGTGACAGAGTATCAAGTGCTGGATCATCCCAAATGAGTTCATGCAATCGATTCCCAATCTTATGAATATACTGCCCCCTATTTTTACAGCACCTTTAAATGATCCACTTTAAAATGTCCTCTTACCTCACATACTTTAGATGTTCCTTTGCTCTCCTTGACTGACTGAAAATAAAAGAATGAATAAGCCCATTATATATTGTACAAGATTTATTTGTTTCGGACTTATGTGTGTGATCCAAAAAGTTTTGCGTTTCATACCATGAGAGCAAACTCTGCCACCAGGCCTCCACCGGTTGAGTCTACATCCAACACTTTACTGTCATCTCGGAGGAACTCAAACTGACGGAGCCTACAAACAGATAGAAACGTATCGTACATGTCCAAGCATTAATTAGCACTCTATAAGAATATGAATTTCTTATTCTGATTATATTTTCATTTGTGAAAAGGTTTTGACCTTTTACATACCCGTTCATGATCAGGATTTCTTCCACATCCCTAATTTAGAGAAGAAAAGAGAATTTAAGAGGAGTCATCCGAACATGGTTCATTTTAATACTGTTAAATGTAGGACTTAGTGACATCTAGAATTGCATGTTGCATGTTGAAGTTGAATACACTTCACCTCAGAAGGCTTTGGCAATTATTAAAAACAAACATGGCAGCTTCAGTGGAAAGGACCTACTCCTGATGTCAATAAAAAAAGGCTCATTCTACAGTAGTACAACTTTCATCTATTTGGGCTTATATACTCGTGACATGGTGACTTTTGTAAACAGAAAACAATAATAATGCACTATATCTTTGACTTACTTGTCGAGAACAGGTTTGACTTTGAGCAGATACTGGAATTCAGGCAGGTTTGCCAAGAACCTGGAAGAGAATCATTTCTTAAATAACAACCACTCTCTCCATCACTCATCTCCGCCCAGTAAACATCCAACAATAATAATACAATTGATAATAATAATAATAATAAATGAATAGTGAAAAAGTTAATGATGATAATAACAACAACAATAATAATAATAATGATAATAATAATAACAACAATAATAATCATAATCATAATAATTATTGTTGTTGTTGTTGTTATTATTATTGTTATTATTATTATTATTGTTCATAACGTCTGCTGTGGATTGTCTGATCTCAGACCAAAATACATGATTACTCAAAAGAAGCTAAAAAGCACTTTGCAATTACAACACACTGTTTCAAGCTCAAATACTGTTTGATTCTTGAAACACATGCTTCATATCGACATTTTGCACAGTCGACATTTAATGTATAAAACAACAAAAACAATTGTCTAATGCTAAGGTTTTCTAGAAAGTGCCAACAGGAGAATTCTTACCGAACAGTCACTGTGAACCGCACCGTGGTCTTGATTATAAGGGGTCGTTGTGGTATACTTGACATGAAGGGCTGTTTCTCAACCACCAGAGCACTGGAATGTAAGGACAACAACAACGTATATCATCATTTAGATCAAATGTATAAATTCTAAAGCGAGTGTGAGTCAGAAATAACTAATTCTGTTGTTTTATATTCAACTGCAATGTGACTGTACACGTGTATACGTCAGGAGAGACAGTGGAGAAGAAGCAGCAGCATCAGAGTGGCCTGAATGAGTGAAGTCATATAATTTCACAAAAAGTGCCATGTCATACTTGAATGGATTATTAAAGGCAGACTATAATATCAGTGAAATAAAACATCAAACAAATGAACTTAGCTAATCACAACTGATGTATTCATCCCAGTGTGTGTGTGTGTGTGTGTGTGTGTGTGTGTGTGTGTGTGCGCTCTGTATATAACCATCCTGATGTCATGACTCACTGTGACAGAAGCTTTTTGAGCAGGGCCAGAGCAAACGTCTCTGTCTCTGTTGGGAGGCTGGAGGCCTCAGTGTTGCTGTATTTGTTGTTCTGCTCCTGCAGTTTCTGCAGCTGCTGGCGAACCTGCAGCAGCACCTTGGTCACAGCGGTGAACCTGCACAGAAGAACGCACGTCTGCCATTAAGGGTTAAAGGACTCATATTAAGCTCTGTCCATACTTTTTGGGATTGTGGATGTTCTGTGATTGTGTGTGTGCGAAGAGTCTGTAGTGAAAACTACTATAGTGAGGGGACGGACAGATGGACACTGCTCACACACACATGCAAGAGTCTCCTCCTACACATAAGATGTGGATTACAGACTCATTCTTACCACTTCTGGAGGAGGTCCAGAGAGGTGTCCACTGGACTTCCAACGCAGGACATCTGCTGTCTGCGCTTCCACTCAGGCAGCTCCTCTTCAGTTAGAGCTGCCACGATCTCCTCTGCCTTTTTTAAAATGCTCAGTATTCCCACATGCACGTTCTATGGGTACAAAGATGGAAGCATTATGTTTGTTCTATAGCTTGTATAGTAGCGCTTTAAGAGGATCTGCATTCACTCTAGGTGGTGCTCTGAGCCAGACCAGTCGAGAACCTCTGTCTTAGGATACACACATGATAATATGTACACTTTCAATGCAATGCCCCCATGACCTTTGACCTTTTGCTACAAAAGCAAATGTCACATCATCCCCTCAGCACTCTGTGACAGTTGTACAGTTGTAGATGTGCAATAATACAAGTCAGAATTGCTATATAGGTTTGTGTTGCACCTGTTTTTTGAGTTTGATGACGATGGCCTGTTTGAGACACTCGTCTCTCACAGCATCATGGGACTGGACCAGGCCGACGTACTGCTCCGCTGTGGATGACAAACCAAATGTCAACGTTAAACATCGATCAACTCCCTCACAAACAAATCCTCTGTTCCTTAAACGTCTCCTGCCTCCTACCTTTGCTCAGCCAGCTTTTCTCTATGTAGTCGTAGTTTCCATACAAGACCTCCAAGGAATTAATCTCATTCTTTAGCTCCTGCATTCAAGTACAACAATGTAGAGATAATAAAATGCAGTTCGCTCCAGGCTGAAAATCAAGGCAGAGAGGACAGAGTTTTTACCAGTGTCTGATGTTGCAGCTCATCCACTCCGTTGTCCAACTGTCTCCACTTGTGTTCCATTGCTGGACTATTACATCTCTGAAAAACAAAGATGGATCACTTCTGGTTACAATACAAACAGAACCTGCTTTTACAGTAGGTCAAAGGTTCTAAGGGAAACCTTTTGGATTGAAGTCACTCGTTAATGCGGGTGAATGAGAAAACCAGAGGATGAGACGCCCTCCTGTTCTACTATAAACACATGGTGGCCCCCGGAGAGAGGAGCCCCTCTTTGTGTAAATAGACATTAATGGGCTCATATAAGGGTAAAGGAAAATTAATTATACATTTAGGTGATTATAAATTCATGAAAATGTAAATATGTTACTGTTCTGTAGTATTTTAGAAGTGACAAAAATGACCAAATTCTTACACACTGCACCTTTAAGGACTTTGTGACTCATTTTGTTTTCAAATCCAACTTTAGTTTCTTAAAACACTGACCGTGTGACTCAACATGACTGAAAGTGTGTCGTCCAGCTGATATCTTAGATGTTACAGTTAATATTCACTGACTTCCCATAAACATTCCCTTATGGAAAATTCACCAAAGAGGTTATATCTAGTATTTTTCTTTAAGTTGTTGCAAAGTTGCATAACAGCAAATTATAGTCTTTTTTTTTCTCCCCCACTTCCTGTAGCATTTCGAAATAGTGTCTTTTCCACCTCTGGAGCAGATGGAGTGTGTGCAGTAACCTGTTCGTCATGTTTCGGAGAAGCTGAAGCCAGGACTTTCTTCTCCTCCTGCAGACACTCGCAGAGGATCACGGCCAAGTTCAGAGGCTCATCTTGGAAGTGTGTCTTCACAAAGCAAATGCAGAAAGAAATAAAAGAAATGCCAGAGAGAAGGTTTTGTCAGTGTTCAATAGCTGTGGCCCTGACAGAGAGCGCCTTCCCTACCACCAGATAGTCCTTCATCCCTGGGAAATCTGGTCCCTGCAAAATGTTGCTCTCCTGGACAGAGCGAGTCCACTGTTCATCCAAATAGTCCAAGAGGGCCTGGAGACAAGCCTGTGCTTTACCCTCATCCACAGCGGCTGCCTCCCTGATGTCGGGGAAAAAGGGTGATGATATTTTACATGTACTGAATGACATCACAACTTGTGAATATTTGTCAATCTGTTGATCTGTGTGAGAGACACAATGTATTTTTTGCATCTTACTTTGTATTGAAGATAGTCATAAATGTATGTCATTGTGATTTCGTCATGTTATTGTCATTTCATTGAGTAAATGAACTTGTGGCCCGCCGGCCAAATGTGGCCCACGAGATCATTTTATGTGGTCCGCAAGAGCTTCGAGGCATTTTGTCTAAAAATAAAAGTCTGAAGCATACGTTGCCCATGAACTCTAAGTTGCCACACGTCACCAGGGCTCTCCCCAGAAATTTGGAGTAGGATGGCGTTTGTTGACGGAGTTGGTGGGGGGGGGGGGGGGGGGGGGG
>JAFBJT010108651.1:0-7500 GCA_016785325.1 Chascanopsetta lugubris
TCAGGGTCGGGCTATTTCTAAAGTGGTGATAAAAGCAGGAGAAAACGAGGGGGGCGGCGGGGGGGGGGGTGTTCGGACTGTCAGTGTGGAGAAGAACAGGAGGGGACAAAGTCATCAAAAAATATCCCCAAGGAGTCGTCTCGTCCTTTATTTGCAGCCCAGCCCTGTAGCTAAACTAATATAGTAAATCAATCCAACAGGGTCCTTGGTTCCTCACCTCATCTCGTGTGTTTGTGCGTCCGCCCCAGCTCCAGTGGCTGCAGCCTCCGGCCTGATCTCAGACAGGAACGTTCTGGTTTGAGCTTTAAAAAAAAAATCCTTTTTTGTTGTAGATTCAACTTTGTAAACATCGGCACAACAAGCAGGGAAGCACAGTTGTAGTTGCATCTCATTCCATTGGCTAAAATACCCATTCTATAATAACCTGTAATAACACCTGGGGCTTTCAGCCACAATTGAAATATAATCAGGTCACATGACTCTGCAGCACAGACACAGGGTCAGTTCAGATTAGCAATAACTGTAACACACAGGGTTCTACGGCAAGAGTGTCAAACATATGTCCCAGGGGCCAAAACCGGCCCGTCAGAGGGTCCAGTCCGGCCCGTGAGATGATGTAAAAATGACAGAAATGTGTACTTTTTTGCTAAAAGTAAAGGAAAGATTTTGGGTTGTTTTTGTTGTTTATAGGTTATTCTGCTATGATTGTACTGGTCCGCCCTGCACATCAGGGCAGATCTGGCTCCTGAACTAAGATGAGATTGAAACCTTTGTTCTGTGAGGCTACAATAACCCAGCAGAGCTGAGATATTCAAACAGGAAGTGGTGCAGGAAAATGAGAAGAGCAGTGGGGATTGTGAAAAGTGTATGACTCATTGTTCACATCCTGCAATGTGTAACACAGCACATGTTGCTTGTACGTCGAGTGTTGAAAAAGTCAAAGCTTTTTCATCGTCTCTCCACCCACTTGCTTGCATCCTGCAAGGATGCAAGCAAGTGGTGCCTGTGGAGTTACTGTGGAAAGGATTCTGAGGGCCCTAACTCGGAGATTAGCTGTCTGGAGATATTCTGGAGGATCCGTGTCTGTATAGAATTCTTTTGTAATTCTATTTCTACAAATAGAAGTGACAGAAATGTACCCGAAATGTACACACTGCACCTTTAAAGCAAAGGAATAGGTGGACACATGCAGCTGCAGCTTGGCTCTAAAATGTTGTTGCACTGGGTCAAATTATCGTGTGTTTGTGTGTGTGTGTGCGTGTGTGTGCACGTGTGTGTGCGTGTGCGCGTGTGTGTGCGCGCGTGTAGCACAGCAGGGCTGGACGGCTTTTTGCTGGCGTCACTGCTCAGGCGGAGGCTCTGCCTTCCATTAATTTCACTTTTGACAGAGATAAATGGAAAGTCATAATGTCAGACATTAGAGATTCACATTTCTCCTCATAAATGAGCCGCATTGGCTGCAGTGTGTGTGAAGGATGGGCACATGATTAAGCAGCAAATCATCAAGCAGCAGCCGCATTCCTCTTCTTCTTCTTCTTCTTCCTCCTCTTCTTCCCTGGGAGGACACAGATCTGTGTTTGTGGACCAGGTGCTGTTTGTTGCCTCCCAGCACTGCCGTGAATTCACATCCACTTCCTTCACTTAGCTTCACATCCAGCTGAGGCTCCCCCTGAACTGCTCTGCCCCACTTTGCTTCTTTCAAACATTGCATCCATGTTCAGCATGTTTTCTATCTACATTTTGTGTACATGGAGTGCATGCATCATGAGTTTGTTCTCTTATCATAAGCAAGAAGTCACTGTGTTTGCAGTGCTACAGCATTCATACACTAAATCGTGGGTCAGATTCAGACCCTGCCTTTGCAGTTAATGCTCACCATTCTGTCAATGAAGCAACGGTACGTTGAATTAAAGGCACAGTGTGTTGGCGCTTTCGACAGGGGTGTCAAATTCAAATTTGATCGAAAGTGGGCGGGACCAGTAAAATCATAGCGTGAGGACCTATAAACAACAACAACTTCAATTGTGTACAAGTGTGAATTTAATCGAAAAAAGACTCAATCAAAATTCAAACAGATTTTCTCAATATATCCAACAAACCAAGTCCACCATTTTTTACACAAAATCATCCCACAGGCTGGATTGGACCCTGTGGCGGGCAGGTCCTGGCCTGCAGGCCGTATGTTTGACACCCCTGCTTTAGAGGCGTCTGGCGTGAAGTTGCACGTTGCACCGCTGAATAACCCCTGAACACGTGCAACAGGTGAAGAACAGTGAAAGAGCCTTGAATAGAATGAAGGATATCACCTGGGTGGAACTTTGTTGGAAAACCTTTTGGATGATGTAAGACGACGGTATAGTCCTTGTTGTATAATGCCACAAACAACTGAAAGCTACTGACTCGTGCATTTCTTTTAACAATTTCAAAAGAGTGCAACAGTGGTCTTTTTAGATCAGCCTGGAAGTTCTCATCTGTCTGTGTAAGTCTATTTGGGTTTTTGCCTTTTACTCTGCATCAACATCAACAATGACCTCCATAGTAAACACAAGGATATACTGTAGCATGTATCTGAGCGGCTGTCATCGTGTGTAGCGGCTTGTTGGCATCCACCTGCTTTAATAAACCATAAACGCATTAAAAGTCACAACTGACTAATTAGCAGATATGTTGTATATTTTATGACACAAGGTTAAACTCATGCAGGCTTGTCTTACACCGACCTTATATTCCAGCCTGTAACTGAAAAGCCTTGACTGGATGTGAAAACAGGTAATGTCAAGCATGCTAATGTACTTCCACCTTTCAGGACTCATTCCTGCAGGGGGCGCTGTACAGTCAGCTCCTATACAGAGGCTTCATCAGGCATCCGTAGACTGTATGTAAAGATGGACAGAGCGTCCGCGATATCCCCCAAAGGTTTCTGCAGAGTGCTTATGAGGCTCATAGTGGACGGGTCACTCATCCCCACCACTTTTTTATTTATTAAAATATCTTTTCTCTGCCAAAATTGTTAGTGTGGATACTTTGCCCTTTCTGTGCTCAGGCGTGACAATTACTTGTATCCATGGCAGCAAGAGAAAATGTTTTTCATTATTGTTATTCTGCCCATGAACTCGGATTCTTTCATCGTAATGAAATCTACCTACAAAGGAATAGTGCAGTGGAGGCACACGGAATTTCAATCTATCTACTTCTACTTCCTACTTCATTCAAAGACTGGGTACATAATATTTGTCAAGGTGAAAATGTTACAAACTCTAGTTGGTTCCATGTTTTTAACATGTTTACTTCATCTATGAGGAGTCTATGGGGATCGACTCGCTCTTGGAGCCAGCCCCAAGTGGCCACCCGGTGAACTGCACGTTTTTCCACCTCCCCATTGGAATCATCAGTCCCGGAGGTTGTCGCTTGATTCCATCCTGTGGCTTACGTCCTGTGTCTCCACTCTCTCTATCAGGCAAAATGCCTCCAAACATACCACTGAAACAATGTGTAGAGCATCGCATTCTGTTCTAAACATGATTGAAACATAGAGTTGAAGAAATTATTTTTTGATGACAACAAAGTACACACACAACGGTAAAAGAGTAGAGAGGAAGAAGAGGTCAGTGAAGTCAAGGCGGCTTCATGTGGGAGCTCAGTGTTCAGGTCTAGTCTCTTGTTCTCACCATGAGTCAGTCTCTCGCTCGCTCTCTCTCTTCTCTCTCTCTCTCTCTCTCTCTCTCTCTCTCTCTCTCTCTCTCTCTCTCTCTCCCCCCCCCCTCCCTGCCTCCACCACTGTCACTGCACATCAGCATTGTGCTCATGCTAACATCTCACTCCACCATTCCTCACTCTCTTCACCCACTCAGGAGAAAGTCAAAAACTTAACATGACAAACAGGCAGAACAAAACGGGTCTTTCAAATGTCAACAAAGAACACGTTAACCTTTATAAATCAAAGAAATACCTTTTTTTGATCAATCGACACACGATAATACTCTCATTTCCTCGGGTCCAAAAAGCCTTCAACTGAATAATCATGAGTGCATGGGAAACTCTCCATCTGTGAAACTCAGGTGCAGGCAGAGAGAAAGAAAATGTAATTACCTTTCATTCCTCCACAAGACCTCAGTGCCAACAGAGTGAGCTCATCGCATAAAGTCTCCAAGGATATTGAAGGAGGGAAGCAGGTTTCACAGAAATGCCACCGCTGAATTGCACCTTTTAAGCCCCTCCTCTCTTGTGAGGTTCTCATAGAAAGCAGCCACCGCCTTCATCTTCGTCATCATCATCACCATCATCACATAATTAGCTGCTGCCGCTAGTAAATCAGATGCTAATTACGGCAAGATGGTGGCGGCGCGCAGAGAGTGAATGACTGGTGGTTCCGAGTCCGTGCACATCGATCAGTCAAAGCATCTGTCCGTCAGCGAGCATGACAGAGTCACCGAGGGCACGCTACATGACTTAGTGTGCCGCCTCATTGCCTCAGTCGTGCTCTGCTGGCTGGTTAGTGTCAGTTAGTAACACGACTCAATCACTCCAGCCATTATTCCTCCCCCCTGTTTGGCTCGGGCTTTATTACAGAGAATTTGTAACATCGAGTCAAAAGCTTCATTTAATTCAAACCTGAAATTGCTTGGAAAATCAAACCCGGCCTGCAGACTTCAGCACCAGAAGCTAATACACACACTTTGTGATCAAACAGATCTCATAACCTACACGTATGTAACGGCGCAAACCAAACTGCAACTTCCAGATCCGACGGATGAGGCAAGTACGGATGTGGACAAATTTGGCGTTCACAGATTGGCCACTTGGGACGGGCTCCAAAAGCGAGTCAGGTGAATAGGTAGAGGTGAATTAAACATGTTTAAAACCTGTTTTGGTCTCAATTGAGGAATGAAATTGTGCATAGTTAAAGGTGTGGCCTCTTCAGTGATACCTGGGCTGACCTGTGATGCTCTGTGGATGCTGTGACAGCACCATGGGCCAACTCCAGCTATTCCCGTGCTCTGCCTCTTTGCCCATTTTTGGAAGAGCCAGGAAGTAGGAGGTTTAGCGTGTCAGTTATATGCTAATATAAATATATAGTGGTGGAACATGGGGGCCTCCTAAGTCAGTACCTGCACGTTCAAGTGGTTGTACCCCCAGGAAACATTTGTTTTGTCTAACTTCAATTTCTGCCAATGGAGATGGAAACACGTTCAGTTAAAGGTGACACATAATGTGACATAGTTTTACCCTCCTCTAAGTTTTGTAAAGTTAAAATGCAGGAAGCTTCTCGTCTCTATTCAACATAGAAATCAGTGTGTCTGGGGGGCGCCTGAAACATTTTGTCATGTGACATCACAATACCTGACATTTGCATAATGCACACCAAGCTAAAGCGCGGGTCAATATTTCCGACACGTAGCTGACCGATCCAATCAGAGTAGAGAGAGCTTATCAGGAGTGGGGCCCTGAGGGGCGATAACTATATTCATCTGGGGTATATATGTATATTACATTTCCTTTACTCCCCTTTGTGTGCGTCTAAACCAGGGAATCCCACTGGTCACATTAGTGAATATAGTGTTTAAGTGGCACCCGCACTTCCAGATGTCTTGTTCTGCCTTTGTAGCGCGAGCCTTATAAATGCAGCTCGGTCCCCACCATGACGTGAGCGCGGTTTGTTTAATAAGTCCTCCCTTTACAGCCGAGATATGCGGGCGAGTGGTAATGAGAGATCTGTTATCTCTGCCGGCCATTAGCCTCGGTGTGTGAAGTCATTAGAGGGTGTAATTAACTGCTATTGTACCAGAGATGGGTCGTTAGCAAGCGGCTCTGAGACGCGCGTAGCTCCGGCGTTATTGTCGTGACCTACATGGGGGTGAGGAGGCAGCTCCGTGTTGCGGCAGCGTGTTTACAGCAAAGTGTTTGTCTGTGATGGCGAAGCGGCGCCGTCATCGATCTTACATCCTCGCCTACCGAAGAGACAGACGCAGCATCACAGGCGTCGCCTCACAGAGATCTCCGCCACGGATGGAAACGCCATCGAATGCCCGTCCGGAGCTGGAGACGCGTGTGCGTTTTACACAAATCAGTGCGACCCAGAGGAGACTGGTCCTTTCTTCCTGTCTGCCTGCCAACACAGAGAGTGTCATGAGTGATCGTTTCCTAATCCTCTCCTTGCGCGGCTGGGCTCTGGCCTAGTATCTGCAGCCGTTGATTTTATACCGGCGAGCTCGGCGGGGTGTCGTCTATTTGCATAAATAAACACGACTCCTCTCTCACATGAGGGAAATCGGAGACTTTCGCGGCGTTAGATGAAAACGCGGCGAGGGGGAGGCGCTCTGTTTGTTTGCTTTTCTGTTGTATCCAGATGACAAATTGATAGCCCCGGTGAAATCATCCCGCTGCCGCGCGAACGTAATAAAACCCAGAGTACCCCGGCAGATGAGCGGCGCTCGTACAACGACCCACCTTGGTGTCAGACAGCTCCCCGAAGCCACGTCGGGCAGGAGACGCGGTCAGAGGCGGAGTCAGTCGACTGTCGTAAACTGCATTTTCCGAACAGCTCTGCCTCCCGATCTGAGTCCACATTCTCTCAGTCTGTGTCTGTGTTGGCAAAATCACTGGCTTCTGTTACATGGTTGTTTTATTTTGTCTCATTGTTGTCGTTGTAATCATTTCAAAAACGCATTTCAGTGTGTATAAAGAGGGATGATGTAACTCCACTTCCTCCCATTATCCAGAAATGAAGGTGATCAAGATGCTTTGGCTTTGTTGTAGGAAGCATTCATGTGCTATATCTTTCTATTTCCTATTCTAGTCTTTTCATAGAGAAAATGAAAGTCTGGAATGATTGAATTACCTAAATTGAAGTGACAACCCTATATCTCTTCTATATGGAATTATATCTTATAGCTTTTTATAGTGACAGTTGACTTCATATCGCTGATCATGAACTTTCCTGTTTGACTTCAGGCTCAAACAGACCTTTGCTGAAGCAGAACTGGCTTTATGAGTTTTTCATAGTACGTTTTTCAGAAACCTCATTAATCACTTCTTCATTGACACAGAGTGACAGAGCAATAAACGGCAGAGCTCAGTGCAGCACAGAGCAGATTTATAGAGAATCTGATGTTTGCATTTGTGAGGATTTCATTCACCAGTCAAGTTGCAAAAACACAAATATATTTTGTAGAATTCAGTAAGAGAATGAATGGATGAATGCAAAAGTGCTTGTCAACGAGGTCACCATGCATAGTTGTTGTCTTCACAACTTCTCTGTCAACAAAGGAAGTGATGGACCATATGCATAAGATAAATGAGCCCATTTGAATCTAAGAACGAAGTGGTTGTCATACATCAGATAACAGAGGAGCTCTTCCTCAACTGAGAGTTGTTTTGGAGATCAGTATTTATTTTTTATTTATTTATTTTCTCTTTACAGGACAGTAACAAAGAGAACCAGGTCACAGCACAGACACCACTGACAGACCTCACACTGTGTGCAGGTGTACACACTGTCAA
>JAFBJT010108652.1:183-19269 GCA_016785325.1 Chascanopsetta lugubris
ACACACACACACACACACACACACACACACACACACACACACACACACAGGATCCTGTCGGATTGCATCGCAGCATTAGACAAAAGTGCAACAACGTGCAGCTGTGCATGCAACATAATCCATGACAATCACAGTGTGAGGCGCGCATCTAATAGTGGGCGCCCACTGTGGGTGTGCAGGAGCCTTCTCTGAAGCTACGTGGCTTATAATTTAGCTCAGGAGCAGCAGCAGCAGCAGCAGCAGCAGCAGCAGCAGCACATGAAGGAGCCACCATCACCTGTGTGACTGTGGGTTCATGCAGGAACCATGGAGGACAAAGTGGAGAGAACGTTTCCTCCTCCTCCCTCCTCCCCCCTCCTCCTCCTCTTCCTCTGGCCCCCACTAACGCAGACAGCGGCCTGTCTCACCCTCAGCAGGGTGTCAAGAGTGAGCAGGGGAATGAAGTGGTGGGCTCCTAATGAAATTAGACCCCAGTCCTCCAGCAGCACGTGTAATCATGCACAAACACTGACACAAGTCCCGGCTCCACGTGTCACGTTTTATTGTGTGTGGAGACAGACATGTTTAAAAACCCAACTGTACTTTGAGTCAATAGAGGGAACTTGTGACACGGTAACGCAGCCCTTTCAACAGATCTGCTAAATGTCAGCAAACTGCTTCTGAATGGAATCCCAATTTGCCTTGGAATTAGCGCCTTTACGCACATGACGATCTAATTATTTAGACAATCCGCTGCCTGTCGCTAAGATCTCGCAAAGAGAAGCTGTTCCCTCCATCGCGAGCGTGTGATAAATGTTGGAGGAGAGGAGAGGAGGGTCCCAGACATGCCTCCGAGCCTGGCCTCACTTCGCCCCCCCCCCCCCCCCCCCCCCCCCCCCCCCCCCCCCCCCCCCACCTCTCGCCCCCCTGTGACAGGAGGAGGCAGAGGCTTTGTGACAGGCGCACCGCGGCACATGGCACCGGCCCTTTCACCGCATCTCCGTGCGCACTTTCGCTCAGACTGGCGCACAAACAGCAGCGTTTCAGGAAAGTAGCGTGGACGGCTCTAACGACGGGGACGAGCAAATCCGACTGAAGTATAAAGAGAGCGAGTCGCTTTACATTTTTCCACCCGACGATCCTGATGTGTGGTTTAATGACCGGGGCGGTGGGAGGAGGGGCTGCCGGAAATCAGACGTGTCTCCCGGGGAGGTCTGAGGGAGCTTGTCGGTAACGGGCTTAGTTTGAAACTACAACAAAACAAATCAGGTTATTTTGACTTTTCATTTGAAATCAGCAGCGCAGGTGAAAAACGTTTTTAGAAAACTGGATTAGAATGGTGAGTGAATCCTCATTAGCACAACTACACTGCGCAACCATTATGATATTTTAACTGATGTGAAAATCGTCCTGGTTCTTTCTAATATCAAGTTGCAAGAATTTCAATTTATTTGTGGAATATTTTAGTCCTGGATCAGATCAGACTTCTTAACAGGGTTTACATATTAGAGATAAATAGATCAGAGCAATGATAATAATGATAATAATGTTAATAATCCAGTATACAAGGATACAATGGAAACGACATTTTAATCCAGTTCTGAATCGTAAATGATTTCGTTTTTGATGCTCGTCCAAAAAAGAATCCAGCGACTGTTGGAACCAAATGTGAATATTCCTAATTTTAATCCGCTTTAACTTTTCATTTGTCAAACACAAACAGACGCTCATGGGAAATTGATCGAGGATATTAAAACAGCCGGGGTTTGACTGATGATCATAAGAATAATAATAATAATAAAAGCTTCTTCTTCTTCTTCTTTTCTTTTTACATTGATGAAATTGTAAATATAGACACACGCATGCAACAGGGGGGGGGGGTCTGAGCTGCTCAGCAAATTAAACGTTATTTAAAAAATGTCATTTTAAATATTCACAAAGTTTGATGGTAAAATATAAGAAATAAAGAAATGGTCAAATATGATCAAATGTGCATTTAGATCCACTAGAGCACGAAGAGGCCTGCGCTTTATTTCTATTCTTAGGGGAAATCATTTAGTCCTCAAAACTAAAGATCAGCCTATAATTGAACCATTTGATAAAGTTTGGAATTGATTAACTTTTCAATTCGGACGGGTCGCGCACAGGCCCACATTTAATTTGATCTAACAGTAAAAATCTCCTAATCTTTTACAGGGTGAATTAATTCATCAGAGAAATTATTTAGAGAAGAATCGATTTAAGAGTTTTATTTGTAAACATTAAATAATTCTTTCTTTCTCTCTAAAGTGGGTTTGAAGTGGGTGTTACAGAAGTTGTCAGCAGGTTCATCAGATGTCCGGAGCTGCGGCCTCTATCACACACTCAGGATAAACTTCTTATGTTGTTGTTTTTTTAAATATCTTTTCTCCTCGATATTATTATTATTATTATTATTATTATTAATAATAATTTTTTTTGTTTTTTTTTACTGAAACCATAAACTGGACGTTTTAGAAGACATGAACACAAACAGACACACGTGCTCAGCAATGAAACTCGGATGGTCTGGAGTGGTTTTGGAAAATTGCACCATGCTATAAGTGTAGCCCTCGGCAATGGAAATAATAAATATATAGAAACGTTTATATTCAACAGCAACAATTATACTTACAGCACATACAAACAAGGAATGTCTGACAGTTTTACAAACACCATGGGTCCGTCCCTCCGCGCTCTGTACACATGAGATCATCACTTCCACGTTATGCGTCAATACAGAAAAGTGGAGGAGTGCCATAACTACGAATCTGTATCAAATCTAGCAGACTACATAGTGTCCGGTTATTATTCCATATAGACATCAGCTCAGCAAGTGCCTATCAAAGAAAAGAAAGGGAGGAAGGAAAGAAAGAAAGAAAGAAAGAAGGACATGCTGTTTGGGCTCCTGTCAGAAACACACAGGCACGAGTCAGAGAGGAAAAGTAGTGAAGTATTTCTTTTTCTCTTTTCATTATAACAAACTTTGTACACGTTATAAACCGATGCACCGGGGGCATCACGTCATCTATCGTCATATACAGTGGGTGTGCAGGTGTGTGTGTGTGTGTGTGTGTGTGTGTGTGTTTGCGCGCGTGTGTGTGTGTGTGGTCGTATATTTATATATATATATATGCACGTATATAAATATATATATAAATGGAATATATTACATCTGAGTATAGTGAATCAGTGGAGCCGATGTTAAAGAAACTGATTGTAAAACCGGATGTTGACACTGGAGAGAAAAATGAAATGTCCTCACTTAAAAAAAAAAAAAGACTTGTGTAATTTAGTGGGGAAAAAAATCTAAACACACTTTTGAATCTTTTCTCCTCTTTGTGGAACATAATCTGTTGTTCTGCGTCTACAGTTTGCAAGGATTCAGAAATAATAATAATTCTAATAATAGCTTTTTAAAAATCTGCCACGTCTGACTCCAAACAGTCTTTTTTGTATTTTTGGAAGTTCTTTGAGGTGTCGCCCCACGCACCGTGGGAGTGGGTGGAGGGAGTAGGGATTGGGGGGTGGAGGGGTGGTGGTGGTGTGGGTGGGGGTGAGCTCAGAAAGGCAGGGTGTCGAGGAACAGTTTGTCAATTATTGCTGGCGGAGGGACTAGGTCTTCTAGTTTTAGGTAAAAGATACGCTGCAGACCTTGGGTACAGAGTGTGCGCAGTTCAGGGAGCTTCCCCAAGAGTTTTGACAAGTAGTTGGGTCGATTCAATCCACCGCCACTGAACGTCACTTGGTCCTTTAGGCAGTTGACGATCTTGTTCTGCAGATCCTCCACCCGCTTCGGCTCCTTCAGCCCGTGTCGCTCTGCAACATGCAAAGACAAACGGAGCGTCAGTCGTGCGTTTAAAAAAAAATATTATTATTATTATTATTTTTTTATTTTTTTTTAATTTTTTTAAACATTTTTCACGCACGCACCTGTCACCATGGCCAGAGCTGCGATGCAGGAGAAGGCTGAGATGTCCACGCTCATGCTCTGCAGGTTGGAGGAAAACTCCACGATGGCGTCCACCCACTCCCCGAACCCACGGACGCACTGGAGCCGGTGCAGCACGACCCCGTTACAAAAGATGAGCTTCCCTTCCACCGGGTTGGACCTGCGATTCCGAGGGAGACGCCGGTTAATTACGCTCGGAAAATAAATGTGTGTGTGTGTGTGTGGGGGGGGGGGGGGGGGGGGCTTGGGGGGGGGGGGGGGGGGGGGGGGGCTATTTAAGAGCCGTCTAATTATTGAGCAGCTAATAAAAAAAAACCGCTGTGATGCGGCGAGGCTTGAAGAGAGAGGAGCTGAGGAGCTGAGGAGGAGGATGCTGATGATGAAGATGATGATGATGATGATGATGATGGTGATTCGGTAAAAGCAGCTCACCTGTAGGCCAGTCGCAGCACGAACAGCTCCAGGAAGGCGGATTCGAAGAGCAGGTCCTGGTCCTGCTTGAGTAGATCAGAGAAGCCGGGGATCTTCTCCGCCCAGCCCCGGATGATCTCCATGGAGCCCGTCAGCAGGTCGTAGAACTGCTGGATGTGCTGCGTGTTGTCCCCGGTCATCTGGTAGTCAGGGTTCGCCTGGAACTGGAATTTCATTTTCAACAGCGTCTTAATGAGCTCCTTTAAAATATATAATCCGTGAAATTGCAAATGCCCATTTGCAAGAGAGAGAGAGAGAGAGAGAGAGAGAGAGAGAGAGATGAAGAGGACACAGGAGGAAGAGGGAGCTCTCTCTCTCTTCTCTCTCTCTCTTTACTGTTAAATTCATGTCTTCTGTTTTATTAACTTCTCCATTTCAGTGCAATTTACTTAGGGAGAGAAAAAGATGGCGCATTAAAAACCCTGGTGAAGTTTGGAATCCAGCGAGCAAACTTCACAGCCATAAATTGTTGCCTTAAAACAGGTGGGAATTAAAAAAGCTCTGTCTTCCTCAGCCCCCCCCCCCCTCTCTCTCTCTCTGCCTCTCCGTGGCTTATTTATTTTGGGCAATGTTTTATTCCACTCACCCGTGAATAGTCCAGAGCAGACATGGAGGGGTTGGAGTCCACATGGGCCCTGACAAGTGCGCTGATGAGGCTCACCGGTGGCGAGGGGGGTGAGGGCTCCTGGGGACTTTTGGGTTTGGATGGTAAACGTCCTCTCCGACCTTTCAGATTATCTG
This sequence comes from Chascanopsetta lugubris, assembly GCA_016785325.1. Taxonomy (NCBI): domain Eukaryota; kingdom Metazoa; phylum Chordata; class Actinopteri; order Pleuronectiformes; family Bothidae; genus Chascanopsetta; species Chascanopsetta lugubris. The sequence goes on from JAFBJT010108652.1 coordinate 5,345, forward strand.
TTCGGACCACTGCAAAAATAAATGGCACATAAATCAACAGGAAATGTGAAATATCCCCGTGCGTAAAAAAATTAATCAAATCAATTCAAATTTAAAAAAAGACGTTTGCACTTTGACGCACAGGCTTTTTGCACAGCGCGTGAGCGTGTGGCAAATCAATCCAGGTGCAGAGTCATTCAATGCAATGTGAAATCATACCTTCTCTCACCATTCCAACCACAAGGCACTTCTGGAAACGGCAGAACTGGCAACGGTTTCTTCGGCGTTTGTCAACAGGACAGTTCTTATTTGCTAAACACACGTACTTTGCATTTTTCTGGACGGTGCGCTGCGGAGGGGAGACAACCAGAGACGCGTTAGTGTCGGTGCTGTCCGGGCCCGGTTCTGAAGCCATGGTTGGGGCGTGCGTGGAATATGGAATGTGGATGTGTGCTGCAGAAGCAGGAGAATAACACTGATGGGCAAGATATAATATCTGTCCCATCTGCTGTTCGGGACTCGGCTATAGAAGCAACGAGGGGAAACAGACTGATGTGTTAAAAAAAAAATTTTTTTTTTAAAATACACAACCACATTGTGTGTTATTATAAAGTTACTCCTCTGAGAGCAGAGTGAGGACAAGTGCAATTCTGATGTGCGCGTCACATTTCATGTGCGCACATTCACCTGGTGCGTAATGAGCGTGAAGTAGATAATTGGGGCTGCACCTTTATTTGTACTGAATTGTTTGTTTGTTTTGTTTGTTTTCTGGCACGTGTGGTTCGTGTGAAACGTGGCGATGGATGGATGATTTCTGTCACCTTGAAAAATCCCTTGCAGCCCTCGCAGGTCCTCACTCCGTAGTGCTGGCAGGCTGCGTTGTCCCCGCACACCGCGCACAGGCCCTCGTTGGACGGGGATCCCCGGGACGGGGGCGACGGCACCTGGCTGTCCACCAGCTGGTGGCCGTGGCCCAGCTGCAGGGAGTGGGGGAAGGCCAGGCCCGCCTGCTTCCGGATGGCGCTGGGCACCGCGAAGCTCTGGCCGTCCAGGCCGCGGTGCACCGCCGGGTTGTCGTGGTTCATGGACACGTGCAGCGGCCCGTCGAAGCGCATCTGGCAGCTGGACACCGGGGTGCCGGGCGGCGACTGCTTGAAGGAGAAGAGCGACAGCCTCGACACCGGGTTTTTGCGCTGGTCCATCATGTGCGACGTGACATAGTTCTGGTGGAAACTGTGCAGGGAGCCCGGGTCCTCCCACATGTGATTGGGCTGGACCTGGAAGTTGGGTGTGCTGGGCGCGTGCGGGGAGGACGGTTTGAAGTACATAGGCCCGGAGTGAGGCATCATCTCCTCGGCCTGAGGCGGCAGGTGGCCCTGCTGGTGGTAGCTGTGCATCTGGACGTCCTCCACCTTGATGGAGGACTGGTCCCCGGAGTGGGGCATCTGGTAGAGACACGGCGGCTTGACGTCGTAGCCGGTGTTGTAGTTGTCCATGAACGTGCTGAAGCTCGGCAGAGAAGTGGTGGCTGTGATCTCAGTGTTGGTCAAGTCCATGCTAAACTTAACGAACTCGGGCGTTAGGAAGTCGCAGCTGTACTCTCCCGCGGCGTGGTAGCTGTAGCTCTGGGACGCAGGACTCGCTCCTTGGGGTGATGATCCATACTGAGCCTGGACGCAGGGCATGGCTGAGGGAGCAGAGCCGGCAACAGCCACAGGGTCACAACCCGTCCTCCACAAACCCCGAGCACCCATCAAACTTTGACACGATCAATGTGTGAGAATTCAGTGCAAACATGCAGGAATTTAACTTGAGCGATGCTGCTTGCAAATCACAGTTGTCTGTGAGAAAGATGAAGCAAATACAAAAAAAAAAATAAAAGGAGGAGGAAGGTTCTGGGTCGTACCTCAAGTCTTCTGACCGTTTTTCGGTGGCACTTGAAATGGATGGTGTCAGCAGGTGTGTGGGTGTCCGGGTTCGAAAAGGCGGCTCTTTTCTGTGTCGTCCCCTAGTAACACACACACACACACACACACACATCTCTGACATTTTAATGCAGTGTCAAAATGAAAGGAATTCAAAGTCATGTGTTAAAGTCACCACAACGCGGTGAGTTGGTTCTTTACAAATGACGCACGGGCTGAACGCGGTTTTCTTTTTACGCACGAGATTTGGGGAGATTTCCTTGAAATTGTTTCCAAGGTTGTTACGATTCTACAAAAAAAAAAAAAAAACTGGACAATATAAACGCTTATCCTATTTAATTTTTCTCGCGTGAAATATTCTGATTGGAATTATTCGTTGCGGATGAAAAGAAGAAGTTCGCGCATCCGTGTCAACTTGTCTGCAAAGGCTGGAATTCTCCAAGTGTCAAAGCTCCATCCGCAGACGCGGTCTGTCTGCGATTCAGCTGACATTTCTATTTAAAGTGCACAAATAAGTGCAAGAAATAAAAGATACACACAAAAAAAAAATACACAAAAAAAATCCAGGTTGCTGAAATAAATCGGTGCCAGTAAAGACTCGGATACAGAGACGAAGAGTGAGATCTTACCTCTTTCACATCAGGGTCGTGGTTTTCAGTCCATGTGATAAAAGCAGAGTGGGTATTCATCAATTTAAATAAAGGCTCCAAAGCGTGAGCGTGGGGTGGAGGCAGCACTGCCCGGGAACACAGGACCGTGGGACTCCGCGCACTGACAGCGACACGAGCTTCGACTAACCCAGTCTGGCCAATGTGGCTTTGTTTATGTGAGCTCTGGATGCCGTGGCCCACGTGTTTCACTGCGTGACGTCATCGGCGTCGCCAGCCACACGGACCAATCGGCATGGCGACTCTCTCGAGCCCTATTTTTTTTCCCCCTTCCTCCCTCTCGTCCTCAGAGTGTGTGTTTGGTTTGTGGTGTGTGTGTGTGTGTGTGTGTGTGTGTTGTATGTTGCTTCCCACATGGACTCCAGCAGAGGCAGTGGAGGCTGAACCCACCTCAACTCTGATCTCACGCACACACACGCGCGCGCACACACACACACACACACACCTGTGTGTTTGCAGGGGCTTGCAGTCTGGCCTGTTGCCAGATAACAATAATAGGAGTGCTGTGATTTCATGGCTCTTTTTAAAAATCACATATCTGCAAAGAACATGATGCACGGTCATTTTGCTCGGTGACGTTTGCATCATGACGTGATGTCATCACCTGTGTTCTCTCCTCATTCATCCGACTCAAAGGTCCTAGTTGCCACATACAGGTGAATGTGTTATGTTATGGTCCAATAGCAGGCGGACGTGCACCTTTACCAAATGACACACGTCTCTACGGACTCGTCCGGAGTTTGTTTACGAGCAGATTGTTGGTCTAATTGTCCTAAAAGTGAGTCGGCACATATGGTTTATGTCATAATGAGGCTGTTGTGACACACTCACTGCTCTCGTATATGAAACCGGCCCAATGAAGCGAAGGGGGGGTGGGGGGGTGGGGTGGGGGGGTGTAGTATTATTCTTCGTTATCATCTGACAGGATTTCTGTATTTCAATTGTGTTCCAAATATAGACCTCAGATGGGGTGGGGTCTCGCCTATTCATAGTTGCTAGTGTGTGTGTGTGTGTGTGTGTGTGTGTGGTGGGGGGTAATTAGTGGGCCTGTAGCCAGTAGCCAGTCATCAGGATGGTGTGTGTGTGTGTTCCCCAGAGAGGGAAACGTGATAGGAGCAGTGCAGAATGGAGAGTGACGCAGAGAGGCGCTCGAGGTGACGCAGTCTCCAAAGTAATGTTCGGGGCCCTCATTGTTTGGCAGCGATGGAAGTAGCTGATCTCAGAGTAATCTTACACTAACACCTTGTAGCCAATCGCAATGGCCCTATTTTTTATCCCCCCCCTCCCCCCCTCCCCTCCCCCTTCAACCCTTTTACATATACCGTATATATAGATTCACATTTGCCAGGGCAGTGTGCCAAAGGTCGGAGAGCATGTGGGGAGCGTACATGGGGTCACGTGCGTGTAAAAGCGCCACGCGCCTGTTGCGCCATGCCTTTGTTTTTGTTTTTGTTTGTGTTTGTCGTGCACTCGTTGTTGTTTATTGTGAGAGCACAGGGTCAGCCACCGGGCTCAGTGTCCTTTACTCGGAGCACACGAGGACAGAGTGCGCACAGAGGGAGGGAATGAATGAGTAGAATTGTATCTCATGATTCCTCTCACCTCTAGAGGACACTATTGTTCACCAGCCATACATCAGCCGGCCCCCGTTTCCCCACAATTAACCTTTTTAATTAGCCTGCGCCCCATCAAGGCTGCGTGGTCACGCCCAGTCGTTTCCAGGTGCGCGCCATGGCTGCCTTTGTCAATTACTCAGTCCTTTCATTGCACGGAGGTGTTATAAAAGTTCTAATGTGTTCCTCTATAAGTTCCAATCACCATGACAACGCCCCCCCCCCCACCACCACCACTTTTTGCAGCGTGTCTGAAAGGCGTCTTTGACATCAGATTTATGTCTGTAAAAACCTCATTGTGCCATGTAATGTATGCACAGACGCCTCCGTGACGCTGCCGCGCGGCCACCGCTGCCTGTGTGTATTTACTGTTATCCGTCCGCCATTTAGAATGAAAATGAAAACACAATTAACAGTTTAATTAGCCATTTTACCGAACAATAATTGACTTCCCATTTATGTGCGCAATTAATTGACAGTCGTTTGAAAGAGAGTCGCCGTAGTTTTAATCACAGCGAAGTTATTGACCGAGATTGTATTTCTCTTTTTTTTCTCCTTTTTCTTTTTACCCTGAGATATTCACTGACAGTTCCACTCAGCGCGTGCGAGCGCGCGCACGTGTGTGTGTGTGTGTGTGTGTGTGTGTGTGTGTGTGCGTGTGAAGGAGAGGTAGGGGGCTGCAAGCCTTTGACTCTCATTCAGTCACATGGCTTTGTGAGGTCCTCTCAGGTAACTGCGCAGGGGAAGGCAGAGACTGCGCAGAGAACGCGCCGTATTCGCGGATGAGACATTGTCCTCATGCCGGAGTCACACGTCGTCCACGTCCTCATGCCTCACAGTTTGAGGCGGGAGCATTATTCACCATTATCCACACACTTTCCGCGCGCCTTCAAGATTGCACCACTTAACCTCTGACCCCAATGAAACGGCCATGTTTTCTTCCGTGGACACAAAATGATCCGACTGTGTTCCCGCGATGTCCCCGATACCTCGGCAGCCCCCTGACACCTGCCAGTCACGGTCTCGCGCACGATACCTCTGCTGCTGACGTGACACGTTCATGTTAGTGGAGCGAGACCAAAGACGGCCATTATATTCACGTACTGGAGTTGTACCATCACGATTCAAATACGCCTAATGTTTCGGCGTCGACGCGTCGATCCAAGGGGCTGAATGAAATACGATACGTTAATGCGAGTACTACTTTTTGTGCGCCCCATACTTGTTTACCCTACCGCATCACACTGTGTGTCCACCGGGTTTCATTGGACGATATTGTACCGTGTGGCCCTCAAGGATAAGCTCCACATCTAATGAATGAACATAACTGTTAAGTTTAAAAGCATTTCTCTGAACCGTGCTGTTTTGAGTATTTAAAAGCTTTTAGTGTAAATATGTTTTTCACGGTCCAGGTCACAGCTCATGCATATTCAGCATTGTGTGCTATAGTCCCACAGTCGGGTTGTTTTCCATATTGTCTTAGGAAACATAAGTCTACATGTAAAGTGTCAACAGCTTGTGTAGGAACATTATGCTCCACTTCATCATGAGTATAACTTGATATTCAGCCTCTGTCAATATTTGGCTATTATTTCACTCGGCTCTTCGCTTGATTGTTGATCCATTTGATACCTTGATACCTGAGAGTGGTCAGAGTCGAGTCACGAGTGGCTCCGCCTCCTTTTTAATTGTAGGTAGGTGTCAGAAGCCGCCGGCCGCCTGCTCCCACAAACCTCATTTCATTTCCAGCAGCGGCAGCAGGTATCAAACTTTCCGAGTCAAATTGAACAGCCCGACCCCGAAGGCATCCCTTTGCTCAGTGTCTTCTTTCCATTTCTAGATTCCCACTTTACAAGCTTAAATGTCTACTTAATATGCTTTAATGCCTGCTCTTTAGAGCCGGGGAGCACTTCATCACTTTTATACACCTTTATATAACACACTGTTAACTAGCAATGCCTTATGGAACAGCTTGTCTTGCAGCTGGAAGGCGCCTCCATGGCATGATGGAGGTACCTGTTCACCATTCACAATGAGACAGTAAAATGGGAATGGAGGCCTCTGCATACTGCCGCCGTCTATATCAGTCAACCATGAATATTCATGAATCACAGTGTCATGACATGCTCTGTAATTGGCAGCAACATTAGCAATGACACTGCTGGTATCAAGTCCCTGCATATTCATGTGGTGGGGCAATATTTTCTCGTGGTGCCGCTGTTTTTTTTTAATTTATTTTTTTCCTTTCTTTCTTTCTTCCTTTCTCTCTCTCTTCCCTCCCCTCCCTGGAAGTGGAAATGTATTCTGAAGCTGCAGGTGTCCTTGATGCCACAATCAATTGCTGGCTGGATTGAGCCCCAGTGAAAATCAGACAAAGCATTAGTTTCCGTGTCATTCTCTTTGATTAATATCATATCTGAATTCTAAAAGGCTGTAAGTGTAAAGTGCGTCTCTTTGTAACAGTTCTGAATGTGGAACCCCGGAGCCCCTGGCTTCAGTCGGCTTTTTCAACATCGCTTATGAGTCTATTGATTTCCCTTTCAAAGTAACACACGTAGATAATTGAATTTTGACATCGTTTGAGGTGTGAGTAGATCCCGCGAACCTCTTCATTGAGGTATCCAGAGTATCCACTAATTGTGGGCACTCTAACACAGATTTCTTTTTGTGCTGGAATCTGTGGAAACTCCATTTCGGCAGCACTAAAGTGTCCTAGAATGGATAATGAGATGATGGGATGGAGCTTTGCCTAAGCTGCAAAGCTTTGGCCTCGAAGCAGCTCCACGGGAGGATTTTTATTTTCCTCCTCGTGGTTCCGGTCTTGTGCAGTGCGACATCCGCGCTGCGTTGAACAGAGGTACAGTCCTCCCGTCCACACACTGTTTACAACAAACTGGATTTCATCTGAACAGTATTTGTACTATCTCTGCTCTGCAGCTCCTTTATTCAAGGATATGGATTTCTGACACGACTGGCTCTATGTTTTATACTACAAGGTCTAATGTTCCAGCGTGTGAGGTTTAGGGAAACAATGTAACATTTCATACTGCGACGGCTAATCAGCCTATAACTATCTGAACGTACACTAGTTGGAACTGGTCGCTCACCGTCACAGTCGAACATGGCTGTTCGCCGTACTTTGTGAAAATATGTATAATCTCTCGGTGGACGTCGTCCGTTAGACTTTGATAATAATGGTGAAAACAACAACAACAACAACAACAACAACACCCACGATCCCACACTGCCTCAAGTCATCGAACACGGTCTTTGTTATTATTTCGATCGAGCGACCTGTACGCTTCACATTCAAATAGAGAAGGCGGAGCTCTCCGCCACTGTGGGAGTCACTTTTGTGAAGTGAAACTACCTTTCAGACTGTACAGTCCATCAGGCTGACAGGCAGAATCAGGCGAATTACGCTCGTTTCAGAGATGGATCACGTACACCGACGTCTCGGCTGTTGCGCTGCCTCCTTCTCCCTGTTGCTCACCAGCTGAGCTGTGTCAGCACGGAGCAGCGGGAGGCGCGGCATTCCACCAGGAGCTAACGCAAATGGCTGTCACTGCTACAGCGGGTTTCATTTTCTTCCGTTATCCCCCAACAGTTGAGATTGTTGTGAGGTGCTGCAAAGGCATGAGTTGTGATCCACTCTGGTGTCCATGCATATGTTGTTGTTGTTGTTTTGTTTTTTTAAAGAACGGGCAGAAACGTTCATTTTGACACAAGCAACAAGCTGGTTGGATGCTGTTGATCAAACATGGAACGCTACATGTATATATGTAACGCGTGTGTATGTGTCATCTATTTATTTTTTGTATATAGGAGACACAAAAGTCACAGCTCATGTGATTGGGTGATTTTGGATATATACTCACAAAGTGCAGTGATATCGTCGCCCGTGCCTCATTGACCATAGATGGTGTTAATAATCCAAAGTAAACAGGAGGGTAACTAAAGTTATTCTGCCTCCCGTGTAATGCCCTGTCCTGGGTCTAATAGATGGTGGACTGAGCGGTGCATCTGTAATGTGCACATAACTAACTACCCCGCTGAACGGGAGAGCGGGCATCATTTATCTTCGTCTGCTTTGCTTATTTTAGATCATCTTCTTTACCAACCACCAAGTTTTATAATTAGTCGGCTTTGCTTGTTAACGCGCCGTCGTCCTGTTTGCGCGCGTGTGTGTGTGTGTGAGAGAGAGTCTGTGTGTGTGTGTGTGTTTGTGCCACATGCAGATTGCGTGATTAATCTGGAAAGACAATATTTCTGAAATGTTATTGGGTGTGGAATATAAACAAGCACGTGATGTATTGTTTTTTATTGCTTGATGGTGTCTGACAGCTTTGTCACAGAAAATGCATGGCTCCTTTCTTCCCAAATCCATCATGAGGAATATAAAGACATATGCATAATAATGAAACACATTTATTAATATGTACTGTCCCCCGGAGTCACATGACAACGAAATGGATGACTGCTTTTCTTTTTGCGTGGATGCTGTGGGCCGGTGTGCGGAGGCGGCTGCACAGGTAGAAACACGGATGCGCTCTTGTCCACAGCAGCTCAGTCAGTGAACTCACAGAGCTCAGCTGAGATCCATGGACTCTTCAGACTCTGGACACTTGGATGTGCTCACATGGAGGAAGTGGAGTTCTATATAAGTGCGCCTGTATTGACCTTGAATCTATTTGCTGCTCAGTAACCATAAGAGATGAGACCTTACTAGATTATTAAGACTTGGAGTAGAGACTGTGAGTGATGGGTGGCACGTGTTGTTTCAGTCTAAAGGTCCAGTGTGTACCATTCTGGTGAGTTTTTTTGGATTTCTTTAGACAGATGGAATTAAGAAACACTTCCTTGGGTATTTAGCTGCAATCTGCACTTTGATCACTAGATCTCACAAAATCCTACACAGTGAATCATTAGAATAATCATTTCTGTACTTGATGTCACCATCTACCCAAGATTGCATATGAGAGTTTGTAGCTGTTTATATGTTCTCATCTGAATGCAGTTGCTTTGTAAAATTAAGGATGTAATATAATAACGTAACGTCATTTTACATTTGTTTGCAAGAGAGAAAACAAAGAAGGATTTCTTTGTACCAATTCCATTCTCCATAATCAAATTCTTTCCTTTATGGATTTGAAGTCAAATAGCTTAATTGTGTTTTCGTCAGCGAACAAACTGAAAAACTCGATTCGTTTCCTCCCTCACGAGCCACACTGGTTTTTGCGAGGAGCTTTTCGAGAGGATTTCGGATCATGGCCGACTCTCGTCCGGCCCCCTCTTGCCACCGCAAATGGCCATTCTCCATCCTGATGTTGCGTAACCTCCCCGCCATCGTGGCGGAGCTGCTTCCAAGCCGCCTCTCTGCGGGCCGGCTCCGTCAGCCACTCCACATGTCTCCACTGTGAAGTGTGGAGGAGCAGCCTGTTTGGACGGGGATGATTCCTCCCCAGTCTGCGGGCATTAGTCCAAGCATCAAAAAGAAGGAATGATAACTCTTTAAATTCTCCTCCAATGAGCGAGAGTGTCCTCTGGCGGTTACCATCTCATACCATATCACTTCTCTAAGCCGCTGGTTGGAGGCGCCTGACATGTGTTTTTGTGCCCCTTTTATTTACCCAAGTTGTCTAATGGTGTGTAAAGGAGGGTCTCCAACCCCTTTTCTTCCTTTCTTCTTTTCAAAACTGGGATTTATGGACTATCTGCGAGAGCAAAGAAGCTTCTAATAAGCAGCGAGTGCTTTAAAACATTTTTTTTATTTCTAAATACATTACATTTGCCAAAGAAAACCAATGTTTTCTAGGTCTCTGTCTCTGGATTGAGTGTGTTCCCTAAACATGCACTTCCTTTTTGAAACTGTCACACCAGTGGAAATGATTGTTGTTTTTAGCCAATGGAATATGTATGGCCGCACAATATTGTTCCAGTCATGAATATTATAGTGGCGCCTTGTGCATATGTGAATAGTATCTTGATCCATTCTAAAGATTTGGGACAATAAGTATCCAAATGTTGATGCGCTCCTCCGGTTCCCGTCGGCAGGTCTGAAAACTGCCCCTGTGCCGAGGAGACCATTTCTCATGGGGCTCCGGCAGCAGCCGCAGCACCCGGCTCATTCACGGAGGAGTCCGATCTCTACAGAAAGCCATCATGAAATTGGATTACAAACAGGTAAATGCTTCATTTTTTCTCCGCAGCTGACACTTATCCGCAGAATTCCTGGTCCCTCTGGTCATATTGCTTTATTTATCCTCCCGTGTTCATTTTTCATTCACGGGGAGCACTGACATGTTTGCCTTGAATGACTGCCCGCCCGCCCATTTTTTTCCCCCCCTGAAGTTGTTTTAAAGAAATCTTACAACTTACCAGACCCCTGTCGTCACCGCACAGTGAATTAATTCAGGAAATTATCCCCCCGGTAATGGGTTGGAATGACGCCCAAGTGTCCTCCTTTTGTCTGTGAATTGTTTAAGACGAGTCGCGGGGGTTCAAAGTGAAATGTCACCATTTTCTGTTACATTTCATCACATTTGAGAAATCTCATTATTCTGGGCTTGTGTTTTCTTTAGGAGCCTTATTTTGCTATCTGTAGGAACATAAGGGGGTCCTGGAGGTGAGCAGCAGAAGAGACCAATTAGTGTGATTGCACCAGTCGCAACTGCCCAGTCAGCAGCCCGACAGTGAAATGTAGGCTGAAAGGGACGGCGAATTAAAAGGGACGGTGCTCGGCCCCTCGTCCTCCCAGCCACGATAATATTTGCCACCGAAATCTACAAATCTCGTTCAAGCCTCCAAATCCACTGAAAACAGCAGGGGATTCAATTTTGGTTGTAATGTTGCTCTTACACCAGCGGGACCGGGTGAACTGTGATAGGTCGTCGCTGTCATTCAAACAATCACACACTTTTGGTTGAGTGAAAAATGCCAAACATTCACCTTTTCTCACCAAAATACAATTTTTTTTTTTTTTGTCATTTCTTCCATCATGGTCATTTGACTAACGTCAGATTCTTGCAATTAATTGGGCAAAAAACAAACTCTATGCAGCCATTTTCATGCTTTTCCAACACTTCATGGATCAGCAATCAATAGATCTGCTCCGTAATGGACATTTCAAGCCTAATGAAATGATTTTTATGCCTCACAAATGATCCTTTTCAATATTCCTCTCTGAAACGCCTCAGATTGTTGGTTCCGTCTGTATCCGATGCAGCTCCGGGCGCACGTGGAAAACCCTCCGTATGTTTTCTGTCTCCTCTCCGATCATTTTTCAGCCCATAACCCAGACAGAGCAGTGAACCTTTCCTTAGATAAAGGCACGGAGTTGGGGAAGATGGGGAAGTTCAGCGGAATGGTTGTAAACTTTACTATCACCTTTGGGCCGAGGGGCCCGACGGAGAGTTACGGAGATGGAGGAGCTGTCCGTGGCGTCTCGGCACCATCTCGCCTTTGCTCTCCCAGACTTGGGTGAACTCGGGGGCCTTGATTTGATTGGTGCAGCCTTGAATCATAAGCTTTAATTGTGCCTGACATTTAAAGCTTCTCTCTGGTATTTAAAGCAGTGTACAGGTGTGGCTCATTACTGAGCGGGGAGATGGGAGATTTTCTGATTTCTCTCTCATCGCTGATCTGTGCCAGCGTCTTAACTCATCATGCTGCCTGTCACCAGCCCCTGGAAACCTCCACCCCGCTCGCACAAAGCCCCCCGTAACCCAGCCATCATCAGTCCAAGTGGAGTTCAGGCCTATCATGAGGCGATGGGCACCTTTTCTAGAGCTGCAAACAGCGTCGCCGAGCGGGAAGCTGCAGACGGCGAATCGAGAGAGCAGGACTGCGTTAACCTGCACATGTTAGCAACCCTCCAGACAGAGTGTCTTTACTATTCCAAGACGGTGAGTCACATGCTCTGCCGTGCTCACGCAAGACAAACTGGTTATTTATTATGACGCTCAAAGCCCGGAATCTGCTCTTGGACGGTAAAAGGTGCTGTGTGCACATTATGATGCTCTGCGAAAGTGTTCACTTCTACTCACTCTGTGCAGTGTAACAAATTGTAGCACTTATCACAGCTGGAGACGCCGGTCGCAGCAATCCCACTGCAAATTGTACAAATCTGCGTCGGCCCTATATCGGTCTCGTATGTGGGAGAGTGTAACGTACGTGTGGCCGCGCTGCGCATTTCAAAGCCCGCGTTGTCGTTACAGATCTAATGTAGAGCAGCTCATTAACATTCCTCAGACCAATGGCGTATTTTTTTATGACTTTTCCAACAATGTTCCAAACCCCCAGTGTTATTCGAGGTAAGGGAACGTCTACTCTGCTACGTTTGAAGCCAGGGGAGGTCAACCTGGAAAAATGCAGCTTATCTCAGTGGACAAGCAGGGGCGGAGCCTAATAATGTCCCGAGCTCACACAGGGGCGGCGCAGAAACTCGGATCTCATTGTTTTCGATGTAGCAAGTCGTGGATCCAACAGTTTCATGGTCAGAGCGCTCACTTATCCATACAGGCAGTGACCGTCCTACGTCAACTACTACTACTTCCCCTGTAATTGGATTCGTGTCGGTGGTTGACATTCAAGCGGAGTGTATTACCGCCACCCTCTGTTGTGGTGGAGAACGACTTGTTTGCGGTGTGCCATTGAATTGCGTCCCTGTGGGAACAGAAGTGGCTCTGCGAAAAAGTTCCCAGCAAAGTTCCTGTGCACTCTGTGCCGTGGTTGTGGTATTATTGGAATACAAATGTCTCCGCTGGATGCTGTCTGTGAGTCAGCATCCAGGGTATTTGACTTCCGGGTCAAAGGGGGTGGGGGGGGCATTATGCAGCAGCATCAAACACCAAGGTCAGTTCGTGTCGGACTGACGAGCAGGAGTTAATTCACCTCTCCATCCCGTGGTCTGGGTGTGTTGGTCCTGCTTTCGGTCCCCCACGCTCCCCCGGCACAGAGGGGTTTCTGCCCGCTCAGCGAGAACCAGGGAGTTTTTAATCCCAGAAACTGAGCATGACTGAAACACCGCGCAGATGTTTGCAGGAGGTTTGCCCCAACGTTCATCACCTCTGCCTGGCTGGGAAGAACAGATCTGCCACCAAGAGCTGCCAGGAAGACTCGGGCGTGTTTAGCAGTAAAAACACCCTGAGCCCCTTTTTATATAGAATAAGTACGGAGGCTTAAATAAGCAAAGGAGAAATTGTCTTCTGAGAGGAAAAAGGTGGAAGATCAATATGACGGTACATTTCTGTGTCGAATCTTAAACATTCCTCGCTCCAGACGTATCACGAATAACAACAAAAACAAATACATTTGGTCAAATACAGTATTTACATCATAAACCCAGCATCATCCGTTCCCCCCTGTAAAATAGCCCCTGTCTCAGGCGGCTGTGTAATTTCTGTGTACGTGAGCGTAAACAAATGAGAAACAACATTTTTAGAGAACAGAAAACAGCCAGTGGGCATCGCGTTCCAACCGGTCCCAGGATCCATCTGTCTCGGGGCCATATGTGCCTCGTGTTGGCATCAGAAAAACAAAGCATATGTTGATTGTTAGCCAGGGTGTACATAGCATGTCCTGTTCACTCAAGGTCTCCCTTGTAGCTGCAAACTCCCAACTTTGTTTCTCGAGGCTATCTGTCAGACTTCATTTAGCATTTGAGGACATGTGGATTCCCATGTACTGCAAAAAGGCAACATACTTCTGAGGGAACGCGGCCACTATCTGAGCAGTGATCT
>JAFBJT010108653.1:26381-38595 GCA_016785325.1 Chascanopsetta lugubris
CAACCCCACCCCCAGGGGGCACCCAACCCCGCGCCCTGCACCTTTAAGTCATTGCAAAGCAACACTTAGTCAGCTCCGCACGAGCGGCGCGCAGCATCCCGAGCCCTCGGCGGGTAAACAAAGAGGTGGATATAAAAATGAAGAGTGATCCGAGCGACGACAGCTGGTACACGGCTACAGTTAAGGTGCCGCCGGCCTGATTTATTTCACCTGTTTAGCATAATGCAAGTTTTGCAAGGTGGTAATTCCTGCGGGCCAAATTGCCCCGGATAGGAAACGGCGACCAGATGCGTCTCGCCAAAGGATGCAAAGATTTAAATGTGGCTTTCTCTGCGACTCACTGGCTTAAGCACTTCCACACAGACGCCGAGAGAGAGAGAGAGAGGGGGAGAGAGAGGGGGGAGAGAGAGAGGAAGCTGAGCACAGTCTCAACAAGAGCAGGAAAAGTTTTTCATCTTAAAGGTGTTGGATGTAATTTCGCGCCTCTCGCCAGAAGTGGGCGGCGGTGAAACGGCCTCGCGTGCGAAGCGCAGCAGTTGGACGGGGACGAGCTGATGCTGCAGCATGTGTCCGGTTCCGCCCCCGGTGAGAAGCCCAGTGTCTCTTGAATGGGATCACGAGGACGTGGACGGAATGGCGCTGTGACGGAGACTGAGGGCGGGGCCACAAAGGTAACAAGGCCCCGCCCACCTGCGCGTGAAGGATGAATTATGGGGAAGGCCCAGCTGTCGATCATGTCTCGAGTATTACATCACCCCTGGATGATAGTTGGGTGGATGGGTGGATGGATGGATGGATGGATGGATGATGGATGGATAGATGATGGGTGAATGGATGATGGATGGATGGATGGATAGATGAGCGGTGGATGGATGATAGATGGATGGATGGATAGATGGTGGGTGAATGGATTATGGATGGATGGATGGATAGATGATGGGTGAATGGATGGATTGACGGGTGAATGGAAGATGGGTGGATGGATGGAGAGATGAGCGGTGGCTGGATGATGGATGGATGGATGGATGAGCGGTGGCTGGATGATGGATGGATGGATGGATGAGCGGTGGCTGGATGATGGATGGATGGATGAGCGGTGGCTGGATGATGGATGGTCTCACGCCGCCATCGACTCGCCGGCTCGGACGCCAAGAACTGTACTCGACCTTGAACGTGTGCGAATTCAGAATTGAGTCCGTATGAAAGATAGAATTCACCCGTCACAAAGAATTCTATTCCCAACCCTTATTACTTTTGAGCCCTTAGGCTTAAAAAAAAAAAAAAAAGGTTAAACTCTGACAAGACTTATCATGTTAATCCTCTTACTGCTCCATTGTCTCTGACCTGACGTGTCGGGAAAGCACATGTTTGACAGATGTGAAAGTGGGCGTGTCCACAGGTTCATCAAACCCGTGCGAGCGGGCGGGAAGACGAGTGCGTCCTTCACACGGGGGGATTCCATCCCATCAGTCAGTGCCCCCCTGCAGCCAAACCCCCGCCCTCGGGGTCTCCGGGAGCAAAAGCAGGATGAGCGGGGACCTCTGGTAATTGGGCGTAGAGGGCTGGACTTCGCTTGTTTGTGTCGCTCGTTATCGCGAGTCGCCATTTTGCGAGTGTGATTACTAAACAGACTCGGAGCTGATTATATTGATCGGTGTCCTTTGTTTACTGTGTCACCGCCGCGTTCGTCAGTCACGTGCGGACATGTTGTTATTTTAGTTTCCTACTTGAGGGAAAGTGCCGTCGTTGTATTACTCTGTCAAACTCATGAGGTCGGAATCAATAATCCAGACACACGTTTTGTGAGGTCTTGACCTTTGACCTCTCAGCTGGAAGAAAGCAATTGTGTCCAATTTGAAAGAATTCCCTGAAGCAATTCCGAAAGTAACATACTTATTGGTAGTAAAAAAAAAAGAAAAAAGGGGGCTTTCAAGGTCACATGACTTTGACCTTTGACCCTTGAGGACTCTCTGTTTTCGCATTGCCTTGTTCCATCCAAGAGTCAAACTGATAACGACCTTAAAGACCTTGACCTTTTTTTTTTTCCTACGTATTTTAATTCTATCGTGGTTTGACATTGTGCATAATTAAGGGGCGTGGCCTCTGGAGGGACACCTAGGGGCCGACCTTCTGTGGATGCTGCGCCAGCACCATGGGCCCACCCCCCCCAGCGCTATACCAGTGCTCCGCCTCTATGCCCATTTTGGGATGAACCAGGAAGTAGGCGGAGTCACCACCAGTGACCCCGCCTTCTACGGGCCTCATGAGCTCGTAGTAGCCATGAGGCTCTCGCTCCTCTCCCTCACTGGCCGGAGAATCGTATCACTCAGGAGTCAGACCCCCTCTCACTTTGCATACGAAGTAGTGATGTCATCATTTTTCAACTTCGTCTTTACTCGTTGGCGCCACGGTTCGTTCCATAGCTCTCATCGACGTCAGAACATGATGCTGGAGGATCGACGGACTAAAGGCCGGTCTGACAGCCCCCCGCAGAGCCTCCCTCCCTCCCTCCTTTCCAATTAAGTCTGTTTGTTGCATGGGGATCTAGCGGCCGACTCTTCATGGCCACCCGGCGGAAATGAGACCAGTCATCATACTTTCTCCTCAATGCCAAATTCACTGGATGAGATATAAAGGGGGGGTGGGGGGGGGGGGGGGAAAAAAAAATATATGAGAAAAAAAAATATATGGAGGGGATGAAAGTGCGAAGATTGACTCGGATAAATCTGTCTGAACTGGGAGATTAAATCTGCTGTTGACTCGTTGGTTTATCAGCAGTCACACTGCCCTTGGCGCCGCCTCCTGTTGCTCGACTTTAAGCGGCGCTCGCCGTTTATTTATTTTCCTAATACGAGTCTTCATAAGTGAGACGGGGGAGTCGTCGTCCCGGCCTGCGCGTCCCGTTCCGAGGCCGCCGCCGCCGCCGCCCGGCAGCGAGTGAGCGAAGCTCATTTTCCCGAATTTTTTTTTGCCACCAGCGAACGCGGCGCTCTCGCTCGCTGTGTGGAAACATAATCACGTTGTCATGAATATGAAAAGCCTCGCGGTCGCAAAACAACCCATTACAAACAAGCCCGTGATAAGAAATGACCCAGTAATTGAAATGGTTTGTCAGCGGCTGCGAGTCCTCGACGTTTGTCCTTCAGATCGTTAAACTGGCCTTTAGATAAATACAGACGCTGACACACTCTTTTCATCTCAGTTAATCAAGGTTTTTTTTTTTGTTTTTTTTTTTCGCGCGCGATCATGTTTATTTAACACGTCCCCCTTTTCAGCTATTGTCATTTAATTGCCGAAATCAGTGTCGCTGATTAGACGGCGATAAGGCTGGTATTAGTCAGCGGAGGCAGACGGCAGATGATATCTGTGTTACCTGATTGTGGGAGGCTCATATCAATGACCCCGCTGTAATCAGGGAGGGCGAGAGAGAAACTTTACAGCTCTGCGGCTCTGGCGTCCGCCAGGGAGTGAGGGAGGGAGGGAGTGAGGGAGGGGGGGAGGCGGGGGGGGGGGGAGGGAGGGAGGGAGCACTGTGACCTGACCGCCCGGCAGCGAGTGAGCGAAGCTCATTTTCCCGAATTTTTTTTTGCCACCAGCGAACGCGGCGCTCTCGCTCGCTGTGTGGAAACATAATCACGTTGTCATGAATATGAAAAGCCTCGCGGTCGCAAAACAACCCATTACAAACAAGCCCGTGATAAGAAATGACCCAGTAATTGAAATGGTTTGTCAGCGGCTGCGAGTCCTCGACGTTTGTCCTTCAGATCGTTAAACTGGCCTTTAGATAAATACAGACGCTGACACACTCTTTTCATCTCAGTTAATCAAGGTTTTTTTTTTTGTTTTTTTTTTTCGCGCGCGATCATGTTTATTTAACACGTCCCCCTTTTCAGCTATTGTCATTTAATTGCCGAAATCAGTGTCGCTGATTAGACGGCGATAAGGCTGGTATTAGTCAGCGGAGGCAGGCGGCAGATGATATCTGTGTTACCTGATTGTGGGAGGCTCATATCAATGACCCCGCCGTAATCAGGGAGGGCGAGAGAGAAACTTTACAGCTCTGCGGCTCTGGCGTCCGCCAGGGAGTGAGGGAGTGAGGGAGGGAGGGAGGGAGGGAGTGAGGGAGGGAGTGAGGGAGGGAGGGAGGGAGCACTGTGACCTGATAATCACCACAACTCTCATGTGGAGGGTCCTCAGGACACTCTGCATTACAGCTCAGGGAATTTAAGGAAGCCAGGAGGAGCAGTGGACGATGAAGTCCGTCTTTATGATGATGATATATATATATATATATATATATATATATATAATATCTGATCATATATACGCCAGGTTGAGTTGTTTACATCTTTTGAAAGTGCCTGAAGTTTAATGGACTAATTATTCTTAATTTGTATGATTTATTATTTCTCTGATTAATTTACAATATTATTTATCTATTTATTTATTTATTTGTTTATCTTTCATTGATTGATTCATCTATTTATTGATCTATTCATTAACTTATTTCTGGATTTATTTATTTATTTAGTTAGTTAGTTAGTTATTGCCTGACAGCTAAACGCTGTGGAGTTTAGACCTTTAAAGTGCAATATCCATGATCATCTAATACGTCATATCAATATGCTCAGTCTGGGCTACTGTAAAAAAAAAAAAACATGGCCGCCCCCGTCGAGAAGACTTGCCCCTCAGGTAAATACGTTTGTCCGTAGACGTGACAATGATGACAGAAATCTTGCACACTGCACCTTTAAATGGTCATTTACCGACGGAGCTTTGCCATGACATCTCTGTTCAAGGCTCCCACTGAAAACTCTCCTTTGAATGACCCAACTCCGTCACTCTGCTCTTTGTATTATCTGTATTTCGCCAGTTGTCGAAAGCGGAGCCAGAGACGGCATCTGCCGCCGCCGCCGCCGCCGCCGCCGCTTTCGGGTCTCCTGCCAGCGGCTGACAGTTTAGCTACAAGGGCACTAGAATGTGGCCGGGCGGCATCGCCGCACTCTCCCCTTTTCAGAGCAGACAGATGGATGTGAGTCACCAGCCAAAGATTTCGCCGAGCAGTGGTCGATGAAATGGCAGATGGGGTCGGAACTTGCGAAGTATCCCATTAGCTATGTGGTATTACTGTTATCTTCCTAATTACTTTTTGACTTTGGATCATTAGGGCATGATGTCACCGCTTTGAGCTGCCGAAATGAGCCCTATTCATAATTGGAAAACACCGACGCACTCTAGCGCCGCCACATTCCTTCCTCCGCGCCGCAACAACGCGGCTTAAACGCACACATTATCCACATTTCACCGACGTACGTTTGGAAATTCCTTTCGGATTTCGTCTTCAATTCAATTTGTGTGAGCCGCGCGGCTACGGGGAAATGATAGTCCACTGATGTCGAATAATTAGATTAGGACAATAATAGGATTCAATATGTGTCTTTGTCCTCTGTGGCGGGTATTTTAATAGGAGTGGAGACCCGACCAGGCCATTAGCCAGATGGGTCAGAGCAACTTCATCTCCAAACAGTGTCTTCAACCGAGCAAATGACCTAATTAGCTCCGTAACACAGAACATACCATGCGCACGGAAGAATAGAAATTGTAGTTTTTATATTAAGTTGATTATATTAATTTTTTTTTTTTTTTTAAGTGAGGCAGACGGGATGTGAGAGGCACACTGACGAGCTGCAGAGAATAAAATAGGTCTGAGCGAATATATTAAGTCATCGTTAATTTTTTTTTGTTTTTTTGACCTCGTTTGACAGGCGGCGAGACGCGTGAGGATAAAGACGCTCTGAAATCAAAAAGAGCCTTTGTCTGAAATGTTCAGATGGATTTGAGTCGCGTCCCCGCTGATGAGGAGGCGATAACCTGCTCGGTTAACCTTCATTAACTTTGCTAAGTGATTCCGAAAAGGGGGAGTCGACTCCATAAAGCATCTTCGGGCCCCGCGGGCGCCATCACGGAGAACTGCTCATCTGGCAAAGTAACACGGATCGTTTGTTTTGAGACACAATTGATTGACTTTTATTTACTGGAGTCGTCGGGTGTTTTTTGACAAAGCTGCTGCTGCTGCTGCTGCTGCGCCGATTCAGGAAGTGGGCGACGGAAGAAGAGGAGGGGGAGCCTGATGAAACATGATGCCGCCGCCGCCGCCATGTGGTGGGCGTGGCCTGGCGAATAGCTTCAGGATGTGATTGGTGAACACACTTTTATTTCCTGATGTGACAAAGTAAAGAGGAGTTGAGCAGTTTTGCATTAAAGGGAAATTTTAAAAAGATAGAGACACATGCCATTTTTTACACGTGTATATCTTTATAGATAGTCCCTTGAAATTGTGATGTCATAATGATGATGTCATAGTGGCCCCATGTTTGTATAACAAGCGCCTTGATACCAGACCAGCACAACCCCAGACAAAGACTGGTAAAGTGAGAGCAACGTTGGAAGTTCTTATTAAGTAAATGGCCAATCAGAGCAGACTAGGCTTTATCAAGGGGGGGGGGGGGGGGGGGGGAAGGAGAGGGGAGGGAAAAAAAAAAAAAAAAAAAGGGGGGGGACAAGGCTAAAAAGAGGAACTGCAGCAGCACTGAGTGTTTTCAGATGATGTTATGTAAATGAGCAGAGCATGTCTCCTTTAAAAGGACGGAACCTTTCCCTCCATCAACCGGGGATTTACGACGGGCTGTCGCCCGAATGAGGTCACCTGTAATTCAGCGGCAGGTTTCCGGTTGTACGCGCCGAGGAGCTGCAGAGTGTGGTGTAAATCTCGGATCCACGCACGAATAATAAAAATAAATAAATAAATAAAAAAACAAATATCCGAAATCAAATAAAGAGCCAGGGAGAGAGAGCGAGGTTACATGTGCCGGCGCAGCCAGACGATTCCGCCCATACCCACCGACAAGCGCTTCTCTGTGCCCTTTATGAGCACAGGGGCATTATGGGAACTACACATCATCACACCCACCCACACCCCGCCTCGGTTTAACACCACCTCGTGCAGTGTTATGTTGTTTTTTATGAATGGATTGTGTTTTTTTACTGCCGCTCTCTCTCGCGCCGTCATCTCCCGATGACGTGGCCTCAGTGCGACGTCTTTATTACGGCCCCTGTGGCTGTTTATTTATCCCTCCCCCTAAAACCGCAGCACAGCAACATCCCACAGATGGGTTGTTTTTTTATTTTTTTTATTCTGTAGTCGTAGTTTTATGTAGTTTTTCATTGTATATCCAGACCAGAAAAATACCTTCACCTTTTTATGGTTTTCATTATTTGAATACCACAGTGAATATTGTTATCAGAGTGGGGGGGGGGGGGCTGATAATGCCCTGAGAGAATGTGTGAGTTCATACAGGGTCAGATGTTACTCGAGAGAATATCATGATACACCCAATAGTTTGGATGGATTTGAAGATGGATAATAGAATGGATGGATGGATAGTTGGGTAGATAGATGGATGGATGGTTGGATGAATGGATGGATAGATGGGTATGTAGATGGATGGATGGATGGATAGATGGGTATGTAGATGGATGGATGATGGATATATAGATGGATGGATGAATGGATGGATAGATGGGTATATAGATGGATGGATGGATGGTTGGATGGATGAATGGATGGATAGATAGATGGGTATATAGATGGATGGATGGATAAATAAATTGATATATAGATGGATGGATGGATAGATGGGTATGTAGATGGATGGATGATGGATATATAGATGGATTGATGAATGGATGGATAGATGGGTATATAGATGGATGGATGGATGGATAGATGGGTATATACATGGATGGATGGATGGTTGGATGGATGGATGAATGGATAGATAGATGGGTATATAGATGGATGGATGGATAAATAAATGGATATATAGATGGATGGATGAATGGATGGGTGGAAGGATAGACAAAGGGTAGTATGGATCGATAGATGGATAGATGGGTATGTAGATGGATGGATGGATGGATAGATGGGTATGTAGATGGATGGATGATGGATATATAGATGGATTGATGAATGGATAGATAGATGGGTATATAGATGGATGGATGGATAAATAAATGGATATATAGATGGATGGATGAATGGATGGGTGGAAGGATAGACAAAGGGTAGTATGGATAGATAGATAGATAGATAGATGAATGGATTGATGGAGTGATTATTGATCCCGTCCTGGAGCATATGAAAACATGAATAGCGGACGTGCACTCCTCCTTCTCCTCAGTCACTGTCACTATTCAATATCATAGTCATTAAAACGATGACTGTGCACATTAGTCCCCACATCAACATCAGCACCACTGGATGTTATATTCACATCCTTTACTCAAGTCATTATTCCACACTGGTGTGTGTGTGTGTGTGTGTGTGTGTGTGTGTGTGTGTGTGTGACGTATTCAGCTAATAAACCCCTCACACACACACTGCCTGTGATACTGACTGACAGTGGTTATCCGTCGCCTTTATGAGCAGGGGGAGGGGGGGTGTTTGTGGGAATTACACATGTGCACAGCCGCCGCCCACACACACACACACACACACACACACACCTTTGTTTAACATGAGCCCCCGCGCTCCTGGCGTTGGTTATGAATGAGTTGTGTTGAAGCGAGGGGCTGGAGGAGACGTTGGAGGTGTCACCTCCAGATGAAGTGGCCATTGAGGGAGGTTTTATTGTGTTTCCTGTGGCTCTTCTCCTTGTTGTTGTCGCACTCCTCAGTTCAGCTGTAACACACAAGCAGCAGCCGCATTAATGTCCGATCACCGCATATACACGGTCTCATGGAGGCAATTCTCATGCATTTACAGTAAAAGCGCTGAATTCACTTGTTTTATTTAAAGTACTTTAGGTCGTAGCAGAATATCTCTCACCTCACGCTTCCCTTTTAAGCCTTTGGATCAGTGGGGGGATTATTCCGGGGGGCGGGGGGGGGGGATACAGATATTTGCATCTGGGTGTATTATCTTTATCAGTTACTATAATCAGTATTATTATCAGTTACTATAATCATTATTAAAAATATGTATATATTTTTTTTTTTTGTTTGTTTTATTAATGAGTTTTGTTTACCAGTCCATTTGAATCATTACAAACAGTTCCCTTATGCTCAAAATGAAAGAAAAGCAAATGGGACTGGAAACGAGTGGGTGTGGTTTTCTGAAGTTATTTTGAAGGCGAAGAAAGCGAGGGGGCGGGGCCCTGTGGGCGGAGGCTACCGGACACAGCTGTGCGGGACTGGGCTCCGTCCTCGCATGTAAACGTCTGGAATGACATAATCACGCACGCACCGGAAACGGACGCATTTCAAAATAAAAGCATACGTTTGCACAATTTTCTTCCAGCTTCATGTCTGAAACAGGATGTGGCCCGTGGGCCGTGAAATTCTCAGGTCTGATTTAGGGCTAAACTCTTAAAACGTGGAGTCCCTATGAAGCAGCTGTTCATAGGAAATCAAGAAAGAATAGGTCCGAGTGATTATACACGAATAAAACATCAGACTTACCGTCTGACGTCCCGTTTACGTCAACGCAAATCTCACGCACTGCCCCTTTAACTGCATTTGTACCCATTCTGATGGGCGTGTTCCATAATGAATAACCTGTCACTTCCGGACAAGGTGATATCATGTGGTGGCATTTCCATCCTGGCGGCACATGCGAGTCACATCCGTGGCCCTCGGGCGTGAACGATGGCGTGTGGCGGCGCCGTGATTAACTGTTGAGCCGTCCGCCGCCGCTCCCGCGCCTTTTGCTCGGCGTCCGCCCGGATCCTCTCCCTGACCCTGAATAACAACAAGGTGGAGTGAATGAATTATTTATCTTCTGTTGTTCATTTTCACATCTGATTGAATCTGTGGACGACGGCACGTTCCGGGGATGTGATGCATCATCCTGGCGGTGACTGATGGAGTCGCTCTTTTTAATCCCGTTACCACAAAGTCTGAGAAGTTGGCACGTTTTCTTTTTTCTTTTTTTTTCTTTTTTTCTTGCTTGTGTCCTTTGTCGCACTCCGGCAGTTCACATTGAGTTGCCAATTCGGTTGTTAGTGTAAAAATGTGGCCGCCGTGCCAGGAAACGTCCCGACTCAGCACCATTTCCACAGCCCATTTAACCCTCATTTGCATATCTGTGCCACCCAAGATCATCATATAACGTCATTCTAGAATTTACGTTCGCTCTTTTCATTTCAGAATTAAAGGGACTGTGTGTGTTGTTGACACGTTTCTCTTTAGCAGCAGCAGGGGGTGCTATTTCGCAAGAGTGAACAAACACACTCACTGTTCCTCCTTTGTTTACAACATAATCAATACTCATTTTCATAATTAACTCGCACATCAAAACAATAAATGAGAGGCTTTTACTTTGAAAGGGTCGCAGGAAGTGTTGTAACTATACTACAAGAGACGGACCGAGTGCTATAGAGACTCAGGACTCACTCTAGTGGTGAAAAGGCGGTAGTGTGGCATGACTGGTACAACGATACATTACTAACTATAACTAACTATGGTAACAGTGTAATTATTCTTTACGGGCAATTATGATGATTTTGAATGAAGGAAACTATTTATAGCCCCTTTAAAAGGTTATATTTTATTATTTTCACTATTAATATCTATTTGTAGTAGTTTGGGGAGTAGTACTTGATGAGTTGTGAAACTGCCATCATCCTCACACGTGTGTGTGTGTGTGTGTGTGTGTGTGTGTGTGTGTGTGTGTGTGTGTGTGTGTGTGTGTGTGTGTGTGTGTGTGTGTGTGTGTGTGTGTGTGTCCACCCCCCTAACCCATTTTTAAATGTCCCATTCAATTCATCCGCACATCATAAGTTGTTTTTATTTATTTTTATATTTCTATATCTGGGGAGCAAGATCCATTTGTTATGACAGATGCTTGTTCTGGGGCAGCGGCCAAAGCTCAGCTTGATTTTTCCTGGATCGTCACACAAGACTTGTGCTTTTACACTTTGTTGTCGCACAAACAAAATTGTTGATTTGGCTCCACGCTGGATAATTATCTCTGCTCAAAGAGACGTAATTGTTCGACTTGTTTTGGTTTGGATCTGGGCTCTGGCCTGTTCCCTGTTCCACTCGCTGGGCTGATACAGAAAAACCCCTGATGCTGCTCCAGATGTGCTTTAAATGAGTCACATCATGAAGGATCACTCTTTTTCAAGGGTTTGTTTTTAAGCTATTAGGGAGAGAGAGAGAGAGAGAGAGAGAGAGAGAGAGAGAGAGAGAGAGAGAGAGAGAGAGAGAGAGAGAGAGAGAGAGAGAGAGAGAGAGAGAGAGAGGGAGTGAGAGAGAGAGAGAGAGAGTTGGATAGAGTGTTGCAATGGATGCCTTATTTGAGTGTGTGTGTGTGATGGAGAGAGAAAGAGAGAGAGACACTTTGTGTGTGTGAGAGAGACAGAGACAGACAGAGACATTGTATGTGTGTGAGAGAGACATTATGTGTGTGTGAGAGAGAGAGACAGAGACATTATGTGTCTGTGTGAGAGAGACATTATGTGTGTGTGAGAGAGAGAGAGAGACAGAAAGAGAGAGATTGTGTGAGTGCGAGAGAGAGTGACAGAGACAGAGACATTGTGTGTGAGAGAGCGAGCAAGAGAGACATTGTGTGTGTGTGTGTGTGTGAGAGAGAGAGAGAGAGAGAGAGAGAGAAGAACGTACAGGGAGCTGTCCATAGGTTCGATTCCCTGGGTTGAGGAAGTTGTGGGCGTCGGCATCATGACTGGACGTGTGTGTCCTGTGTGTTTACCTCTGAGACGTGAGTGGTGGGATCACGCAGGGCCCTCGCTCATCGGGACCCCCGGGAGATCTGCCGAGTCGTGCCCTTTATGCACCGGCTGTTAATTATGTGTTTAATGGTTGAGGACGTCCTCACTCTCCATCTTAATAACTCACCCTCGCCCCGCCAGCGGATTAGCCGCCATGTTTGATGGCGTCCTCTCCCCCGCAAAGGTGACGCCAATGTCGTTTGTCACCGGGCATGAATATTTTTTTATTTTTTTATTTTTTTTAAATACAGAGATTTTATTTCATTTTAAAATTGATAAAAAAAAAAAAATGCTGCTGATTCACAAAAGTGGAAACACGTCTATTTACTGTTGTTGCCGAAAAACCCTGAGTCATCGGATTTGATCCTCACGGGCAGATAATGAGCTTTTATCACAGGGGAGGTTTGTTCCTGTCTTTGTGTGGG
>JAFBJT010108654.1:15247-48392 GCA_016785325.1 Chascanopsetta lugubris
ACGTCTTCCCTGAGAGCAGCAGTGAGAACAGGCTGTGCCCCGGGTGTGAAGTGTCACAGGTGATGCTGGAGGCCCTGCGCAGGCGCCTGGTGACGGAGGGGTCCGACAGAGAGGACACCTGTACCCCTGTGGTCCCCTGTGCTGACGTCCTGACCCTCTCCAGGGCCTTCTTGTCAGCCTGAGAGCTGCTCCTGACCCACACCAGGACGTTGTGGGTCAGGATGCTCTCTACAGAGCAGCTGTAGAAGGACAACAGCAGGTCCCGGAACACGTCGACCCTCCTCGGTGACCTTAACAAGTACAGCCGCTGCTGTGCCTTATTCTCTAAATCTCTCACACTGTACCTTTAAAAACACATGATGGCTATTTTTACACATGCATACAAGGTTCAAGTACTGTATACTTAGCTGTACATTTTCACTTTTGTTCATCATGAAGCTTAAGTTCTTCTTTAACATGAGCGCTTGGTAATTGCACCTTCAAGGTTCAGTGTGTAAAGTTTAGGTGAAATCATTTCTACCTAACAGGCGGCCATCTTGCACCATCATGTTTTTACAGTAGCCCAGAATGAGCCCAAACAAACACCTTCATAGTTCTAATCGGAGGTCACCATATAATACTTCGCGTCAGTCTAAATGTTTACCTGCGTTATTCATAACCCGGTGGACATGTTGAGATGACGTCACGTCTGTCCACAGGATGCATCGTTATCATACGAGCATGAGGCGCCACTGGGTGAGATCCAGAGCGATGTCTTGTTCCGTGAAGGCCGGACTCAGGCCGGACACGTCACCTACACCCCGCGCCTCATCGCCATGGACCTCAAAGGTGAGTTGGACGCTCGGGATGAAGCTGATTCATTGAGAGCGTGGCCACCGACGGAGTCCCAAAGATGACCACGTAAATAACCAGGTCTCTTCCTGTACAACAGGAAGTCTGCGGACTCTGCGGCAGGAGGGACGCCTGTATGATGCAGGCAAAGCCACGACTCCGCTCGCATGGTAAAAGAGAGCGTTGTGCATATTTGTGTACGTGTTCATTGTTGCCTCGCTTAGTATTTTTTGTAACTCAGCTGAATATGAAATCATACTCCGCCTCTCAGGGAAGGAACCCTCATGACGCATGAAGAAAGTCCCCCAGAGAAGAACTCCTTTCTGCAGGACCTGGAGAAGTTGGACGTGAGTATCTAAGGCGGAAATCAAACCGACGGGCCGCTCGGTGACTCAAAACACACTCAGGCCCGTACGTCTGTTTTCAGAGGGGAGAGATTCTGACGCAGGCTCATTTCCCCTTAAACTCCCAGCACCAGTACTTGGGTAAGAAAAACCTCAACACACCGGTTTTCACAATTGTTTTTTTTAACTCCTGACATTTACTGATGTAGAATGGTCTCGGTGCAGCTGGGTCTGTAAAGGTGGAGACCGTCAACGGTCGGCTGGCTCGGGTGCAGAAGGCCTACAGGCTGGAGCGCAGCGTGAAGGTTTGGTCCGACTTCCTGAAGATCCACCTGCACCCCCGAACCATCTCCGTCATCCACCAGTACAACCACGACGGGTAAAGTGCCGAGGCAGCAAAGAGGCCTCGAGATGCAGAGGAACGACCCACACAGAAAACATTCGTCCAGATCCACGTGTAGCACGGATCCGCTTTTGAATATAAGATAAGATCCAACTTTATCTATAAGAGACAGAGACACAAGGCACGATCGAAGAAAGAAATGAAGTTAAAGAAAGAAGAATTATATATTCAAAAAAGAAAAAAATGACAAACATTATTAAACTAATAAATACATAAATAAATAAATAAATAAATAAAAACATATCAGAATGTAAACAGGCACATGAAAGTAGATGAAGAGTCGTTTTAACCGTCATTTAAAATTAGATAAATAAAGCAACTCTTTTTACAGTATGGATGATTATGCTAATGGGGTTTGATATAAACACACTGAGCTCACTGGATAATATTGAATCCGTGTTTCCATGTGAATGCAGGGAGGCTCATCGTCTGGAGGTGTTCGGGCAAGGAGAGGCCCTCCTGCAGGGGGCAGTGTTGGAGGAGCTGGAGGACAAACTGCACTTCTTCATCGAGGAGTGTGATTATCTTCAGGTGCGCGTGTGACCTTTCACATAAATCCTTTATTGACTGTCATCATGGTCTCCGATCCCATCGCCGTAACTCCTCCTCCCCCCCCCTCTACTCCCCCTCAGGGCTTCCAGGTGCTGTGCGACATGGCTGACGGGTTCGTGGGGCTGGGGTCAAAGGTCACGGAGATGCTGCAGGACTCTTACGGCGGGAGAGGCATCCTGACCTGGGGCTTGGCGCCAGTCAGTCACCCGGATTCAGTGAGTGTGTTTACTCTGCGCCTCTTTCGTAGCAGCACTGTGTTCACTTGTGTTTACACTTGTGTTTGTGTTCACTCAGACTCCGATGAAGGACTTCAACCACTTCCTGAACTGCACGTTAGGGACGGTCCAACTGGCCAATCACAGCTCTTTCTTCTGTCCACTGACGCTGCGTGGGGGACTGAGTCGACGACCTTCCTCTCCCGCCTCCTTCCCTCTCCTCAATTATGATGTGAGGATTCTCGTCATTCTTTTTTGTACATTTTTGAAGTTTTTATTTATTCTATTAAAGGTGCAGTGTGTGAGATTTGGTGACATCTCCTCACACTTCCCATCCGAGCCTGCAGGAGAACCTATGGTGGCCCTGGGTTGTCATTCAAGCTCAAAAGATGCCTAGTGCCTCCAATCTGGGCTATTGTAAAAACATGGCGGCCCCCATAGGGAGGACCCACTCCACAATATATATTAAAGGGCTCATTTTAGTCATACATTGAGCGGATTATACATTCGTAAAAAAAAATGTCTGCCTATACTTCTATTTCAGAAGTATACTTCTATTTAATTTTTTATTTTTTATTTTTTAAAACTTTTATTTGTATATTTTGACCTTTTCGTCAATCTGACAATTCTTCTTCCTGTGTCTCAGCCGTCTCTCTGGTTCCACTCCAGTGCCGTCCTGGCTCTGGCGCTGGACGCCCTCACGGTGCCGTACAGGCTGAGGAACAACAGCGTCCCCATGTGGCAGGTGGCGGACTCGCTGGCTGTGTCGGGAAGAAAGGTAAACGAGTCTTCTCATTCCCGTCGTCAGTTCAGTTGACACTTTGCAGACTGTGACCGATTCCCCGCGAACCAAAGGTGGTGGCTGCGTACGGCGCCCTCCCCTTTCCCATGATGCACGGCGCCTCCCTCCCCGACGCCCTCGCCTCCTTCTCCGACACTCTGCCCTGGACGCCGCTGTCATCGTGCTCTGAATCGGGCGACAGTCGATGCTACAGCCAGTGGGTGGCGCTGAAAGGCTTCGAGGGCCAGAGACTGACCAGGTGAGAGGGAGAAGAGTCTGTCAGAAAACGTAGATGTTTCATTATGGGTTTATTTATTCATGTATTGATGATGTCCCGTCCCTCAGCTCTCTGGCTCCAGGAATCAAACCCCCGACTCCTCTGCACAGCATTCACAGTGGAGAGGACGTCCTCGCGTCCTACATCAGGGGCTTTAATCCCACCGCTCCTCTGTGAGTACGCTCTCTGAATTCATTGGTTCCCAAACCTTCCCAAAATAACCCTGAACACTTTAAAATGCACAAAAGTCGTAATCCAAGATAAATTAACACTAGTCAATGAGCAGATTATTGCATCATACTACGAAAATACATTTTAATAATGACATAAAAAAACGATTAAAAAACATATGAATGCCCTCCCCGATAGAATGGTTGGGGGAAACACTGTGCTGTTCCAAACGTGTCCACTGGAGGTCGCACATAGCACCGTCAAGTCGGCAAGTTATCACAATCTGTTCTTCAAAGGGAACGGCCTAGCATTTCCCAGCATTCCTCAGCGTGGGAGGAGCTTAGCGTGAGCATGCGTGATACCGTAAGCTATGGGTTCGCCTGTAGTTCTCGATCACGAACAGGAAATGACTCTCTCTCTCTCTCGCCCTCTCGCTCTCAGCGCTCTGAACCTGGTGGCGTCTCCCAGTAAAGTGACGCCGCCGTTTCCTCAGATCTTCAGCCGGGCCCTGAATCCTCTGGGCTTCCTGTGCAGTCAGCCCCTCCCACCCAGCTGTGAGTCCATATACTTTTATTTACCTCTCGTCTTTTAGTTCCGTCTCTCTGAATCTCTCTCTCTCTCTGCAGCACCAGCCTCTTCCGTCTCCTCCGTACCCGTCCTGACGTCGCTGCAGTCGGGCCCCGCGCTCGGCCCCTGGCTGTCGGAGCTCCACCGCGGCGCCAGCGCCTTCGACATCCGCCGCGTGGCCCCCTGCTTCCTGTCGCAGGGGGTGGAGATGTCCGACTACAACGAGGCGCTGGAGCAGCTGCGTCTGCTGGCTCGGTGTTACAAAGACAGCAGCGGCGGCGTGTCGGGCTCCTCCTCCTCCTCCGAGGAAGACGAGGCCTGACGGGGGCGCTGATGTCCGCTGGTTACAGCTGCATGTTCCGGTCAGACGGACGTTAGAGGACCAGGAAATGAATCACGCTAATGACTCTGCATCATGAGAAGGTCAGGACTGCTGTTATGCTTTTGTGTAACTAAATGTATTTTATATAAAATGTGCACTGTAAAAATACTGTATTCACATAAGCCATGTAGTGTTCATTTCTGATATAGACAATTGGTAAATAGTATTTTTTTAACGAATTCCTACATTAATCCACAACCAAGAACTAGTGTGTAAATTAACGTTCTTATTCGTGCCACAGAGGGAAAACTGTACAATGTATCATTTAAATATTATAGATTAATTTAGAACATGGGTGTTCAAACTGTTTTTCACTGTGTAGTAAAATACACAAGGGATGGGCCACTTAAAATTTACAAAATAAAAACACTTGACAAAATTATGCTTAAAATAACAGTCGACAGCACATCTTTCCATTCATGGGTTTTTATTTTGTAACAAAAAAGGTTACGATTATGTGTTAAAACTAAAAAAAAGTACAATCAAAACAAGCGCAAATTTCATGTGGGCCACATTCCATTCCATTTTTAGAATTTGCTGCAGACCGATTAAAAATGGTTTGTGGCCTTTGTTTGCTTTAGAAACACCTTTGCTTTTCAATGTCAACACACTCTCCTTTGCCACTTTGAGTTTCAAACAAAATCAAACACACTCCAGACTGAATCCAGAAGAGGTACGGTTTTAATCTGAAATTAAATGGAACAAGGGAATTCACAAGGGTGAGATGTCACATGTTCCCGCCGAGCAGACAAAAAAATAAAATAAAAGAAAAAACAAGCTCCTACATGTGATTTTAAAAAAGGCCTAAAGACACACACACATACACACCATATCATCATTTCAACTTATAAAACTGAGGTTGCACCCTGTTAATTTACAAACAGCTCCATACGAGACGGCCCTAATGAAAAAATATATTGGGTAAAAGTCAAATGAAATGAAGTAGCATGTGCATAAAAGACATCAAGCGTGAGTGGCCTGGTTTTCTACAGCTATGTATCAAAAGACAGAGGGCGGGGAAGGGGGCGGGGTTAGGGGAATGTAAATGAAGGACAGGTGGGGGCGACACTGAGTTAAGGGCTTACGACAGTCCATGGCCTGAACTAGGAGCGGGAACGGGAGCGGGAACGAGAAGGGGAGCGGGATTCTGACCGTGAGGCAGAGCGAGAGTGGGAGCGGGCTTTGGCGGGCGTCGGGGAGCGGGATTTAGACTTGGACTTGGATTTAGACCTGGCTCTGGATTTGAGGTCGACGGGGCTACGGGAGCGGGAACGCGAGCCCCTCTCCGGCTCGCCGCCCTCGTCGTCGCTCTTGGCCGGCTCGCGGCCCTTCGAGCCCGACTTCCTGGAGCGGTCTTTCATTCCGGATCTGGAGCGGGACCTGGAGCGAGAGCGGGATCTGGACTGGGAATCCTCTTTCTTCAGCTTCTTGCCGTCTTTCTTGGACTTTTTGCTCTTGGGGCTGTGGCTCCTGCTGCGGTCCTTGTTCTTGGGAGCGCCGTTGCTGCGGTCCTCTTCCTCTTTCTTCATCTTTTTATTCTTCTTGCTGCGAGATCGGCTGCGGGACTGGGACGCAGCCCTGTGGGCGAAAAGTTCAGACTTCAGTCTTGGCTCAAGGATCCAAAGAAGCAGGGTTGGATAATCGAGATCTACACCAGCAAATATCTACTCTGTTGACTTAAGCCAAGTCTTGTATTAGCGCAGTAGCATTGCTTAAAATTGTTGGGTACCAAAGTACCACACAATAATCCTATTCTGATGACAGAGGTCAGATTTCTCACCTGGAGTGGGATCGACTGCGGCTGCTGCTCTCGCTGCGGCTGCGGCTCTTGCGAGACCTGCGACTCCTGGAGCGAGACCTGGTGAAAACATTCAGCAAACAAAGGGTTAAATGGTTCAACTCCCAGCGGTTAGTTTTTGGGTACACATACAGGTGCTGCCACCATGTTTACGGTGAGGTGTCTAACCTGGAGTGGCTGCGGCTGCGGGAGTACGAGCGGCGGCGCCTGGCACCGGGCCGGTCCTCAATGAGCCGGATCTTTCTGCCGTTGACCTCGGTGCCGTCCAGCTTCTCCAGAGCCCTCTTCATGTCTGAGTAGAGCCTGAACTCTATCACCCCCTCGTTCTTACGACCCTTGTGGGTGTCGGCGTACGTCACCTCGCCCGCCTGCCTCATGTAGTCCTTCAGAGAGGTGGGAACAAACGATGAGCATCGCCTTCTCTGTGAAGCAGTTTGTTTTGAACATAACTAAAAAAGAAAAGAAAATAAACAAAGAAATCATACCTTGAGGTCCTGCCAGCTGCAGCGGCTGGAAAGATTCTCAACAATGAGCCGATAATCTGTCCGTATAGGGGGACCATATCTGTCTCTGCCCCAGCGCCCATATCCACCTTGTGGAGGTAACAAGGAAAGAACAGAGGAAATGAGGGCCAAGCACAAACTGAGATGATGCAGTCACACTAAACTCCATTCTACTCGCTACTAAATATATCAATATTCACTTGACTTGGGAAAGGAAACAAAGAAGGGGTAAAGCAAAGGTAAAAAAGTATGGAAAAATGTATTACATCTTAAACAAAAAAGAGCCTAACCTTATGATAAAAATTTAGCTGATAACATTCTCAATTCTTAGTTTAAAAAAAATTACAATCAAACTGAAAACCTAAACTGACAGAGGCAGTACTTACGGTGAACTAAATCAAATGTCTAAGCTAGCCTATCTAAAACATTTCACTGTAAAAAAAAATACACATGTTCTGTTGTCAGGCACCTATAAGAGCTGAACCCACATCTGTTCCTAACCCCCATGGCATCCTCACCACCCGGCCTGGGCCTAATGGGAAAAGCGGTCTTCATTCACAATGGCTCCCTTTTTTGGTCTGCCCAGGGGCCCAGAATGGTCAAACCACACTCTTGGAAAGGGGGGACACCATGGCCAGCAATAGGGGCAGGCAGTCAGCAAAGGACTCTTTCAATTAAAACATTGAGGTTCTTTGTTAAATCTTTACCTTTTAAATTGACAGTCATTTTAAATAAAATAAAAAAATGGAATAAGACATCAATCAGATTACAAGATACTTGACAGTTATTTACAATGTTTATCATAAGACATGTATTCCCTTTGATTCAATTACTCAAAACACATGAAGATTGGTCAGGTCATTGGTGGCTCTGGTGCACAAGTATGATCACACTGAAAAGGATCCCGCCCGCCCTGCTTCTCATTTTTTGAGAATGAAGTCGCTAAGTGGTTGTAGTAAGAGCTACAAGTCTATTAACAAGACAATGTAAAACAAAACCGCTCCCCTGGAGTGAAACTGGGACACGCCTCCATGTTAAAGAGGCTAATCAAATCCCGGAGAGTGCACTGAAACCACGACTAACTTTTAAACAATTTAGAATGCACCCAACAGTCTTACTACTCCAATAACTATTGTACCCATAATGATTCACCTTCAATTTCAGTCTTATGTCGAGTTTTATTAAAATTGAGTGCACACCACCCACCAAGGACAAGCTTTTGAAATGTTGCCCCTTTTGAAATTTAGATCAATGATTTCCCTGCAATGAATGAAATACCTCAGCAAAATGACATTAATTATTATTATGAAAGAATAAAGTTACTCATCTGGACACTTACTCCTTCCTCCCCCGTAGCCGCCGTCGCGGCGAGGTCCTTTGGTATGTTCCACTATGACCCGTTCACCACACAGCTCTTTGCCGTTCAGGTCGTACACAGCATCGTCTGCGTCACGCGGGTCATCGAATTCAACAAACCCATACCTGGAGTTGGAGTGATCACTGTTACCAAACCCAACAAAGGCCACATCTACATCTACTTTAGCCCACACATATGGACTTTTGTTATTCGAGACAAAAACATGTGATATTTTGTCATTTAACCACAAAATATAAATATAAAACACGTATAAACTGAATGATAATACACGGTAAGATGTTTGGTTTGTTTAAAATCAATAATACATGTTTATATAACTACACTGGTCTGTCCCAAGCACAAAGTTCATTCCGTACACAGTGTACCCTGAACTGTAATGCCAACAACAATGGCTAGGGGGTGACTACAGAGCCACTGCATGCTTTCATTGACTGTTTGGCTAGAGAATGTTTACGTTAACTCATAGTTTTAATTGATGGATGTCATTGTTTGTAGGTTTACAATAGAGTGATGCGTTTAATTGAAGTAAAAACAAACTAATTGTGCACTTTATCAGTACTCAATGCTGCTAGCTAATAAACTTTACATGTTAGAGAGGGTCTGTCCGGAGGAACTCGTCCCAGCAAAACCAGGCCTGCATGTTCCAAACAACGTTGACCGAGTCATTACTATTTCCTGGATCGATCATTAACAATAACAGCACATGGAAAAATGCCAATTGAATGTATAGCTCAACTCTTTTCGAGCAACTATTTATCACCAAAGGCATCTGGGCCTCAAACTGAGGTGCCTACGTTTATTTATGTAAATATACCATTTTATTTTGTCCATCATTGATTTCAGGTTTTATTTCCATGTTTGTGCAAAACCATCGATGCAACAAGCAAACAACGAGATTGCAGATATCTAATTAAAAAAAAAAAAAAAACTAGTACTAATAGTACACGCTCCATTGCGCGTTACACATGTGTGCGCGTGCATGCACTAAACCAATGGAGGGGTTGTTAGCACTAGTACAAACAACCGGCCGAGACGCTGCCACGTCTGTCACTAGCTAGCCGGCCGGCCGTTGCTTAACGCGTGGAAGGGGGCAAAATAGTAGTATTTGGGTCAGCTATTTTAGTCATTTCACGTATTATATAACTTAGTTTACATGTAATAACGCCGTAGCGATGCAATGGCGTTACGTAAATTCCGTTATATTCGATTCGGCACGGTTTATGTAGCATTAGCATGCTAGGCCCGATGCTAACAAGGCCCGTTGCCGCACGACGAGGCCTGCTCGCGCGCTCGCTAGCTTCGCCGACAAAGAGGTGGAAAAATAGCGGCTTTGTTGTTACCCGTTCTTTAGGTCGACCTCCAGAATTTTCCCGTAGCCTTTGAAGAACCTCTCCACGTCCTTCTCCCGGGCCCTGTAGCTCAGTCTCCCGATGTACACCCTCGACATCTTGCAGGACTCGTGTGGCTGCAACCGACGCGATGAACCGAGCAAAGCCTCGAGACAAGAGGTGAAGGCAGCGCGAGGCAGCGGAGAGACGAGCACGCGCCGCTTTCACACAATAGGTCGCGATGGAAGAGGGCGGGGCTTCAGTCCCGAGGGTTGTGTTACCCTGTTTTTAGACTAGTCAGGTTGACCTTCTCCTGCCAGGCAATTCCTCTGAGGGTAAATTCTTCTACCCAGGGCATATATGGGTTGGAAAGCTCTCATTATCAACCACTCATAATTGACCCCAATGGAATATATCGTGCATAATATTTGGTGACATCTAGTGGCAAAGTTAGATTTTGCAACCGATTCACACATCTCTGACCTCTGACCTACAATAAATACTACAACATTAAATGCATGCAGTTGGATAATCTGATTTGGATATAAAGGGCTAATTCTCAAATACAACGGGCTTATTAAGAATTAATACATTCATCCCAATAAACACAATCTTCTTCCAGGTCTGCCGATTCAAGAGTTCCATACTCATATTGTATCTCACTGTGTTTACAAAACTTTTTTTTTTCAGGTGCTTTGCGTTTGTATTTCCAGTTTTTTATTCAAATGAATGTGGCAAAACAGTAAAATATGAAGCTACAACGACCTTTAATTCTCAAAATAGTTTGGTTATGACCTCTCAAAGGTCCAGTCTACTACACTACTACTACTACTACTACTACCAACAATAATATAATATGATAATCACAACGATAATAATATACTTTATTTAAAATCAAATACAATTCCATATGATAACACAGTAAAGCAATAATACAAATTGAAAATAAAATATGATGAAAGGACCATTGGCAAAAATGTATTTAAAAAAAAAAATGTTTCTTTACATGTTATACTGTGTCTGTATTCGCCTGAATGTATACAAACGTGGTTGTCTTCCTCTCAAATCCTCCTCTCCTTTGTTTGTACGACGTGTTGTTGCGTGAATAAGCCGCGGTGGGCGGGGCTTACTGCTACACACAAGCACAAGCCTCATTACAAACACACCAGGCAGTTACTCTCTCTCTCTCTTTCTCTCTCTCTCTCTCGCCCTGTGGCTCCAACTTTTTTTCCCTCTCTCTCTAGTGTTTACGACTCAAACAGTGTCCGCCATGTTTAAAAGTTGCTCTGCCGGAGAAAGTCGCTGAACCGCGAGGGGCCCCTCCACTTGCCCCGTCAATGGGTTGAATGGCTCGGGCGAGTTTGGGAGGGAAATAACGGTCCGCGTCGTTAGCTCCATGCTAGCCTCACAGCAACAGGTCGGTTAGCTAGTCGCCCGGCGCTCGCCTCGGTCCGAGTCATGGAGCGCGCCGCGCTCTCCAAATACTCCTGGGTCGACTTCGCCTTCTCGGTCATCGGGGTGTGCACCTTCCTGGTGGACTGGGGCTCGGACGTGTGGGTGGCCACCGAGTTCTACTGCAGGGGGGACTTCCTGTGGTTCGCGGTGCTGGTCGGCCTCATGGTGCTGTCCTCGGTGGTGGTCCAGATGTTCAGCTGGTTCTGGCTCAAGTATGACCGGGAGCTGCCCGGGTTCAGCGCCTACACCGGGGCCGGCACCGTGCTCTTCGGGGACCGGGTCAAGCTCTCCTGCCTGTTACATGTGCTGCAGCTCGGCTTCCTCTGCAGGTAACGCTCGGTGTTGGAAATATGTGACACACCTTTTTGTTATTGTCCAACTGTATGAAAAATAAGTCAACATTAACTTTAGTCAAAGTCACTGAAACTCAAATAGTTTTGCAAAAACAATAAGTACTGACTCCCTCACTTGGTCTCTCAATACAAGCGTTAATAGTTCATAACACTGACCCACTCACTCAAAGCAGGAGTTAGTCGCTCAAGATGAGTAGTACTTTAATGAAATGACGTCAGTACAAAGTCAAAATAAAGACTTGGTGAATTAGATGATGAGTCAGCGCTGCCAAAAAAAAATAAGGTTTGAATCTCAAACTAATGACCAACTAACTCAAATGAGTGTCTTACCTCAAAATAGGAAATGAGTAAGTCAAAATAATGACTCAGTCGCTCACCATGTGTCACTAATAGTGAGTGACTAACTTAAATTGGTGAGTTAGTTGCTCAAAATAAAAACCTAGTGCGCTCGGTTATTTCCTTACCATGTCAAAACCAAACCATGACATCACCAACTATGAGTCAGTATTGCAAGTTCATGACTCAGAATAAGAAATGACAAGTAAAAAAAAAAAAAATATGTCAGAATCTCAAATTAGTGACAGTCAAGCAATATATGTTACCAATGAATGAAAAAAGAGTGACTTCCTTATAATCGCTGACCTTCAGAGACGTACTTTCACATGTATTTCTCACTCGTGGAAAAAATGCCACGTGACGACTTGAGAACAGTATACGCATTTTATTTCATTCTAATCTATTAATATTTCATAAATTATTGCAAGTGAACAGCTGACCAGAAGATAACAAAACAAATATCCACCTGTATCTCCAACACTGATTATTTTCTACACAACTTTATTACACTTTATCGCTTTGTTCCATATAAAATATTGCTAAAGTAGCCGTCAGTGCGGAAGAGTGGTCCGAGGTCTTTGCCGTGACGGTGCTTTCCCAACAGGTGAGGAGTTTCACCACCACTTTGCGTAAAAGCCGAGTGGTGAAAGTCCTCTGGCGCTTCGACAAGACTGGCATCCAACTCTCAAAGTACACATCCTGACCAGGGAGAGAGTAAACATACAGGATTGTAGTATCACTGAATATGAGCAGCAACAACACCATCAAGTGTTTGTCAGTAACAGAAAAGGTCTCGAATGTCCAGCTTGATGTCCTCAACTGTCACGTTTAGTCGGAGCCAGTTTCCAAAACCAAAAAGTTACGCATGTGCACGAAAACACTCCCTGAAAATAGCACCTGGTTATTTTCCCCTTACCTTTTGTTAAAGTGGTATTTGACTCTCTGCACCTTAAAGTTCCCACAGCTCAGCCAGGCCAGTGATTCATCGTATTTGGCAGATGCTGGAAATAAATCTGGTTCCACAACTTATGAACCCACTGTGCCAGAAGAGACTTTCATTTAGGGGCCAAACAGTGACTTAATGAGGTTCAACAAGCATGAAGCATGAATGTTGTCTTTCATCTTTGGCATAAGATTACAGCTCCTCCCTGACTGACACCCCCCCCCCCCCACCACCACCACCACACACTCTCCTGCAGGCACATCTCAGCCATACGCCAAGGTTTCAGGGTCTGGTGGCGGAAAGAGGAAGGGTCCGAGTACGCCGTGTACCTGACACATGACCTCAGCATGCTGCGACTCATCGAGACGTTCTGCGAGAGCGCCCCTCAGCTCACCCTCATGATCTACGTCATGCTGTGCACCAACAAGGCCCGGACAGTGCAGTGTGAGTTCCTCTTTGCCTCCTCTTTACTTCCCCCCCTTCTCTCCAAGTAAAGCCAAACAAGTTTTGCGGCGCGAATCACGTACTTCTCCACCGCTGCGGTCAGGTCGACCAAACTGAGGCCCGCGGTCCTTTTGAGTCGCCCCGTAGCAACTGTTGACAAACATAATGGAATGTGGCCCCCACCTGAAACTTTGAGCTAGACTTGACGTGTCACCCGTCATCATTTCAAAGTCAAATCCGCACGCGCGAGTGAACGCACAAAGGCAGCAGTCGCTCATATTGGCGTGTTTTACATTCGATTTGTACATTTGTAAACAAAAGTAAATAAATCGTTTGGATGACACAGTCTGCGCAAATCCCATCGCACTATTTATTGTAACATAGAGGCTCAAAGAACTCACCGAGTCTCTCACCAAGCAGGCATTTCGACATATGCTGTCATATTAATATATAATAATATAGCTGTTAAACCTCTCGGCCAAAATGAGCGAGGCCCCGTTAATGCTTGAACCTGTGTTTTGGCAGTTGTGAGCATCGCTGCATCGACCACTTCCATCGCCTGGATGGTGGTGGACTACCACCGCTCCTTGCGCTCCTTCCTGCCAGATAAAGCCAAGCAGGGCTGGGGCTCTTCCGTCATCTACTTCCTGTGGAACCTTCTGCTAATCGCGCCCCGGGTGGCGGCGCTCGCCTTGTTCGCCTCTGTCCTGCCCGGTTACATCGCCGCCCACCTGCTCCTGCTCTGGTTAGTCTTTGTGATGTGGGCGTGGCTGCAGAGGACCACCTTTATGGACAGCGCGCTCGGAGAGTGGCTGTACCGCGCCACCGTCGGCCTGATCTGGTACTTCAGCTGGTTCAACGTAGCCGAGGGGCGGACCCGGGGGCGGAGCCTCATTTACCATTCCTTCATGAGTGTCGACTCAGGGATCCTGCTGGTGACGTGGTGGTGCTACAGAGACCCGGTCCAGACGGAGCCGTACGCCCTGGCGCTCATCGCCGCGCTTCCCCTCACCTACCTCCTGGGGCTGCTCTCCAAGGCCCTGTACTACTGCTGCTTCCACCCCAAACTGTGGAGGCCCCCGGTGAGGGAGCCGGGGCTGCCCGTCGACCTGCCCGACGCCGAAGTGTCGTTCAGAGCCTTTGCCATCCAGGACGGCACGCCGTCCTCCCAGCTGCTCAACAAACGGATGGCCTGCCATGCTTCTTATTTCTACTGGCAGCAGAAAGCTGTCCGGAAGACGGGCGGCACCAACGGAGCAGAGTCGCCGCATCTTTGATCTCCAAGCCAATCAAATATTATCGTGTGTGGAAGAATGTAAAGTTACTGTTCCTAGAATATCAGTGTAAAAGAAAATAGTTTTTGTAATTCATCTCTCACAGTATTCATGTAAGTCATTCTCAACACTACTTGAAGCTACTGGAATGTCATAAGCTTAGTTTTTAGTCATTACATTTGGTAGATTGAAAAAAAAAATGTATTTTTCTGTATTTTTACATGAAGCAATATTTTTACAATTTCATTTTTCGTATCGAGTGTGTTACCAAATTGTTTTGATTATTGAGCCGGTGCCTTGTTTTACCACGGTTAAAATTTTGCAGGAACCAAAAAGAAGAAATCAGTTCTATTTTAAAAAGAGTGAATAATAATCAGAGAATGAATAAATAACGTAAACAATCAGTGTAAGTAATTTAAGATTGAGTGAAAATAATTATTAGGATATTTAGATTTGAACTGTAACTCACCAAACTCTGAAAGAGGGCCCTCCAGAGCCCGAGGTTACCATGGCAACCATGGCAGGTATTTGGATATCAGTGCGTGTTGTATGTAATCGAGCCACAGCTGCTACCACCGGAACTTTTCTGAAGGACATTGAATGTAGATTTGACCATAAGCTGTATTTTCTCCATTTTCTACTTCCTGTTACGGAACCTGCTGAATGTCAGGTTATTCTCGCGTCAATGAAGAAATGACTTTATAATGTTTACGTGTCGAATAGTTAGAAAAACTAGTGCTACTGTATCATAGTCATTTCCTTGAGTGATACTGTACGAGACGACAAGTTTGATTTAAATGTTTAAGAGAAAAAAGATTGTTTAACTTGCCATTGTTGTTTTTGCTATTTACATGTCAATCCTCTTCTAGTTTTTTAATTTCCAAACTATTTATAAGCGTCGGTGTCACGTTTATCTCGTTTGCCATGTGCAATCATTAAAGCAATAACTGTTGAAACAGCACTTTCTCGTTTGTTTTTTGTCATAAAACATTTACAGTAAATAAAATATATTATATTACAGA
This sequence comes from Chascanopsetta lugubris, assembly GCA_016785325.1. NCBI lineage: Eukaryota > Metazoa > Chordata > Actinopteri > Pleuronectiformes > Bothidae > Chascanopsetta > Chascanopsetta lugubris. Next base: position 30,605 of record JAFBJT010108654.1, read on the forward strand.
GCCCTAGATGAGGTGTGAGGAATTATACTATTATAGGACAGTATAGTTTTGTGGGACTACTGTTTTTGTATTTGATGAGTTGTATATATATGTATAATTATTATTATTATTTTTTTAGCAAATTGCTAACTCAGGGGGATGTGGGTGTATTTCATTGTGCTTGTAATTGTGGGCTTCAAAATAATCCAATCAAATAAATAATACAATAATAGCCATTTTGCCCTGTAGCTAATAAATGGTAAAGTAGCATTTAGCATGTCTGTCCTCAGGGGTTGCCTGGCAGTGGCATCTACCTCATAGTCGAAACGCAGGGTGATGCAGCCCACCAGGTGGAAGCCCCGCCCCCTTCTGCTTGAGAACTGCGCATGCTCACCAATTCGCGCCCTTTACCTGCTCGTCTTTCTTTGCTAGCAAAGTGTCATGGCGTCGTGGCCTGAACATCGTAAAACTGAACAGCAGAGGCCGGAACAGGGACGCGCAGAGCCGGTAACGATACGACTTTGTTTTAAAGATGTCTGTTTGTGTTGCTGACGCCAATAATCACGGATACCTCAGTATTTCAGACGACATTTACCTTCAACAATCGAATAGCATGTTATTTAGACAACCTTTAGGCATTATCCGCCCTGATATAACGTTATGTTAATTGATTTGATTACATTTATGTAGTTGTGTATGTGGAACACGGTAGAATATGTGTGTGCATTGATAACAAGTGTCTTTCTACCGTTCAGAAATCAAGACAGAATGACCCGGAAGCAATTAACGGGAGGTGGCGTCACAGTCAACTCAGAAGTGGTCACCGGATGTGACGTACACCTTGACTAACGTGAGTCGGTTTCATCTGCCAAACATATGAACACTATATCTCAATATGTGTGTGTATATGTCAGTGACATCTAGTGGCAAAGTTGCATTTTGTATGAATGCTCTGTAAGAAAATAAATATATTTTGTAAAAATTAAATGAAGAAATTTTTTTGACATGTAATTTAAAAACAAATGAATACAAATAGTATCCTGAAGTTTTACAAAATAATTCTGAGGTCAAAGAGGAGCTAAGAAGATATTGTGTTAAATAGCTCCTTGAATTTTCTTCATGGTGTAAACAAAGCCAAAATGAATTATTCAAATAAGTGAAAGTTATTTTCCTTATTTAGTGGATTGACTTCTTTTGTGTGTGTGTGTTCATTAGAATAATGTGCAGATGGTGATCATTTCCCACACTGTGCCTTTTAAGATTTGGGTTAAAGGTCCCAGTGGGAGTGGTCACGGCGTATTTGAACACTGAACCCGACTCTTTACATACTTTCAGTTAAAGGTCCCAGTGGGAGTGGTCAGTTTGTGGGAGTGGTCGGTTTGTGGGCGTGGTCACGGCGTATTTGAACACTGAACCCGACTCTTTACATACTTTCAGTTGCCTCACCTCCAGCTAGTGTCGACATGTAGCCGCTCTCAGCCCCGGCAGGTAGACTCGTTAAAACCCCCCACAACATGGCCGTGTTTCAGTACTCTCGCCTGGACCTGGTCCTCTCTGTGGTGGGTCTGCTCTTAATGCTGGTGGACATCGGCTCCGACATCTTCGCCGTGGTGGCTTTTTACCAGGAGGGCGACTTCATCAGCCTGACGCTGCTGCTGCTCTTCCTGCTGGGCTCGTCGGTGCTGGTCCACCTCTTCAGCTGGCTCTGGTACAGCTATGAGAACTTTCGCCGCAACACCCAGACGGAGAAATGCCTGAGCCTGTGGCTGCTCCACCTGCTCCATGTTCTCCAGCTGGCCATCTACTTCAGGTTGTGAATGGGTTTTCTTTTATCTGTGTTTTGAAATCAGGTTGTTTTGTTGCAGTTCATTTTCCACATGTGGATCTTTTTGTTTTCTCCTGCTCCACCCTCTGGATTCCCCCTCCGGCATGAGCCGTGAAAATATTTCCGTTAAATGATTTGGATGTTTAGCTCCGTCATTCCTCGCTGATGTGTTGGCACACTTCACAAGTGTGGCTGCTTTGCACATGGTGTAATGATAGCGAATGTGATTTGGAATGACTTATACAGTGGACATGTAAAAAGGGGAGTTTAGAAACTCAACGTTCTGTGAACAGGTTTCATGATTCTCAGGAAACCTGTGTGTGTGTGTGTGTGTGTGTGTGTGTGATCGCACCAGACTAAAACTGCTTTAAGTTTATGTATCATCATCATCTGGGTTTATATCTCCACATCACCCAGATTGAATTGGAGGATTAGGGCCAGATTAAAGAAAGACAACTATCAAAACATACATTTCAATTATATTCTTTTAAAATCACAAAATCTAAGTCATTTTAGGATTCACAAATTTGTCCCCATAACATTATTCTTGTTTAGGTACTTCACTTTAAAATTTGCGCTGGACCTTTAATCATAAACTTTATCAACACAAAAGTACCACATATATGCAGTTTGAGGAATGATTAAAACTTTATTAATATAAAAAGTAAACTAATAAATGACATCAGCAAGTTTTTTTTTTTTTACTTTGACGCAATAATGGTGGGAAATCATTACACAGGAAAATACCTGAACTGAAACTGAAAGTAATAAGTTGAACTTTCATTTAAGTTACATCATATGATAATGTGACACAGACACACACACACACACACACACTCACACACACTCTCACACCACAATGGAGGCCATGTGACAAAACACCATTGTAACCCAGAATACCAGATGAACACTGTCATTGTTTAGTCTTACATTTCTGATCAATTAATGACGTGTGTGTGTGTGTGTGTGTGTGTGTGTGTGTGTGTCGCCACAAAGATGAGTCACCACGATCAACATGTAATGATAGAGTTGAACAGTGGCACTGACTGGGCGTGTGTGTCTGGCCCTCAGGTGTGCCGGTGTTTTGGAGGTGACCGCCTGCCGCTCCAAGGCGGACGAGGACATCGCCGTCTTCGTGAGCCACGACCTCACCATGCTGCGGCTCGTCGAGGCCTTTGCAGAGAGCAGCCCTCAGCTGGTGCTGGTGCTCACCATCATCCTGCAGCGCGGCCAGCTCGACCCCGAGACAGGTAGGTCGCAGGTGCGCCGGAAAAACCACAGACAGGAAGTAGCGGAGAACCAAAACAACAAGGCTCGCGTCACAATTCTTTGTCCTTCACGCCAAACGGCGAGCGAACGACTTCAACGCCCGACGAAGGGTGAAAAGTCTCGAGTTGTTGGTCAATACGTTTTCAGCCGTGGCCGCGCGTACTAACAACAATACACATCAAATAATACTAACAATACTACCACTAATACCACTACTAATAATCTTAGGGTTACAGTAATGACATCGGCATCAATAATAATGATAATGATGAGGATGATAATATCAATTATAACAATAATAACAACAATAATGATGGTGATAATAATAATATAAATGATGATAATAATAATAATGACCTTAAATACCCGTTAAAGGCTGCATTGTAAACTCTCCTAACGCCAGTAATGTAAAATAAGCGTTTATGACTCGCTAACTTTAATAAACCCAAGACGATTGCGTCATATCACTGCGTTGGAAAAGGATGGAGCGATTCAGACTCGGACGATGGGATGTTTAGTCCACGCGCTCCCATGGTTAAAAAAAACAACACTCACACCCGTGTGTCAGTCGGACGGTTTGGACCAATAGGAAACGGCTATAACGTTGACCTCTCCTCCTCCTCCTCCTCCTCCTCCTCCTCCTCCTCAGTGTGCAAGGCCGTCTGCTCCGCCCTCTCCATTGCCGCCTGCGTCACCATATACCACCGCTCGCTCCGCTCCTTCCTGCCCGAGAAGGCAAACCAGAACCTGAAGTCCTCTCTGGTCTACTACTGCTGGAACCTGCCCCTCATCTCGTCCCGCATCTTAGCCCTCGCCCTTTTCTCCTCGGCCCTGCCCTGTTACATCTTCGCCCACTTCCTCAGCTCCTGGATGCTCTTGTTCTTCTTCGCCTGGCGACTAAACACCAACTTCATGGACTCCAGCCGAGGGGAGTGGCTTTACCGAGCCACCGTGGGCCTCATCTGGTATTTTGCCTGGTTCAACGTGGTGGAGGGGAAGACCGGGCGAACGCTGTTGCTCTACCACAGCTACCAGCTGGTTGATATCTGCCTCCTGTGCGGCCTGTGGGGCTGGAGGATAAACACCCACCCCTCTCATTTTGGAATATCCTCCTCTCACGTGGCGATCATCGGCGCCGCCGTGGTGGCTGGTTACTTGTTGGGCCTCTCTCTGAAGTGGGTGTATTATGCGAAATTCCACCCGAGTCTGAGCAGAGAGAGGCTGAAGGGCGACGCGAGCGAAGCCGGGGAGGAGCTCCCTGTGGGTCAACCGATGTCCTTTGACACGGTGGACACCTCTGTCCGCGGCAGCGATCCCCAGACGCCCATTACACCCTGTGATGTATTAGATCGCAGCGGGCCACGCCCACCCTCACCCAGCCTGACTCCGCCCAGTGTTCCCCGCTGCAATAAGAGAATGAGGCAGATGGCCGTAAACTTCTACTCTTGACCGTGTGTGTGTGTGTGTGTGTGTGTGTGTGTGTGTGTGTGTGTGTGTGTGTGTGTGTGTGTGTGTGTGTGTGTGTGTGTGTACACGTACTATGACCTGCTCACTCATCAACCACTGATGCACACTCATGAGACTTTACCCTCTCTTGGAGTGTGGTAATAACCACTGACACGAATGTTTCATATATTATTTCTTCTTATTGTTATTAATGTTACATTGTGTAGTATTTTGTTAACATTTTAAATTCAAGGTGTTGGGCGAGGCTACTGCAAAAACATGGCGGACCTGCTCCAGATGTAAATATCAATACAGAAAACTATTTATACATGTGATTATACTCATAAATACAGAAAGGTAATTATTTTCTGAGCAGGAAGTGAAAAACTAAATGCTTAAATCTTGTGCACTGTACTTTTTCTTAATGCTTTTTTTATTTTACTATTTAAATAAATACAGATGTACTTGAGTTTGAAAGTTGAAAATTTATTTACACTGTATTGAGAGTCGGGGGTTCACAGACGAACCTTTACAGGACACGTGTCGAGGGCAGAATAGTGATTATGGTCATTTATTAAATTAGCGTTAATATCGTTCAGTAACGAGGACGATCACATTCAGGCTCTCAACACCACCACTCCTCCTGGACCCACAGGTCCTTTTTTTCTTGAATTAGATGGAGAACTTTAAAATAAACATTTAAAAAAACAAAACAACAGGGTTTGGCATGAGGAAGAAGAAAAAGAGGACATGCTGATTTCATCAAACCCCTCAACAAAAAGCAGGTTGTGATTGTCTCGAAGCAAAGTAACAGAACCAAGTCCTTTTCAAATGGGATTGAAGAGAAATGACATTTTTCACACGTTTTATAAAACAAAAACAAAACTTTATCTAAAACACCCAGCAGTCAACAGCAAACGTTCTTTCCAAAGAAGATCTTTTAAATACGGTGCAGACACGACACTTCCATCAAAGTCTGACTCCAGAACAAAAACAAAACACTTTCAAATTCAAAGAAATATTGGGATTAAAAGAATATAACGCATCTGTGGATCATATGTTCTTTGCATTTTCAATAGAGAACCCAAAAACATGTCATTTTTATATTGATGTAATACCCAAAACAAATAATGCTCTCTGGTACTTTTTTCAACCATTAATTTGCTTCTAATAATAATAATGAATAATAATAATGATAAAAAAGGCCCTGATTGAAAGTTTGTTTTTTTTACAATTTTGGTTTGTTTTTCGTTCTTAACTGATTTTAACCTTCAGGTCCTGGTACATAATGTAGATTGCTATGCATTTTGCCCATTTTCTTTGTAATCCAAAAATAATGCATCGTTAAAGTTGCACACAATGGACAAATTAAGTCTTCAAATCCGGTTTGAATAAAAACATTTTTTTTAAAGCAGGAAAACCAAAATGAATATGCAAATAACTCAAGGCATTATAGTTTTGGGTGTCAGATTAAAAACAAATAAATGTTTGCCATCATCCCATTCTGGGTTCTCTAGTTGAATAACGGAAGAATGAACGATGCACAGATTATAACACTTTGGATAGTACGACACAAACGCAGTGATAAATGTCACAAACACAAAGTCTTACACGTTTCCCTTTGAGATTATAGAGGATGGTTAAAAGGCACAATATAAATATAAACAGTCACATGAGACACGAACAAGGAAACACAGAAATACACATTCGTAACGGTCGAGCTGCATGTATGTAAAAAAACAAACAAACAAACGAAAACAAAACAAAATCTTCAGGCTCAGAATTGTTCAGTCGCAATCTCAGATTCGGGGAAGTCGCCGCCTGGCGTTTCCTTCGCCGGCTAAAACAACGTTTAAAAAAAACAAAGAAACAAAGAAAAGAAAAAAATCCCTTTTGAAATACAGTTACGGAGAAAAGTAGAAATGTATTGCACAGTCGTCAACACCCCTCTTGTTTTCTCTCCCTCCTCTGGTGCCGCTTTAAGAAGCTGTCAAGGTCGAATCTCAAAGCTGCTGAAGTCATTCAAGGGTTAAAGGCGCGGAGGTGAAATGGGCTGAAAGGCTGAGTCAGCAACTCATCCAACCTTTTGACACGTGAGATGATTCCCTTTTCTTTTGCCGGCGAGTCATCGACTAAATGTTCCAGCTGTTTTTTTCACGTTAGCTTTTCAGAGAGTGCTCTCTCTGCGAAGGCGGCCATGTTTTTTACACACTGTCGTTAAAACACCTTTAGAGTTGTAGTAATTGTTTGGAGGGGGAGGATGAGGTGAAGAGTATTCAAACGGCTTTTTTCAATTCATGATGAAAATAGTTGCTGAAAATCAAAGTTTTTTTTTTTACTTTACACAAAACAACAAAATGAGAATTGATTTTGAGTATAAGAGAAAAAAAAGAATATAAAAAAAAAACAGATGACATTTCTTTTGAATGTAAACAAAAAAAAATGCTACTTCCTGACCTTCTCTGATTAGTTTCAGATTATTTTAGTTGCGCTGAAAAAGAAAACGTACAACCGGTGAACACAAATACTGCTCTCGCTTCAAAACACTGACGCTTCACATGACGTGGACTGGGGCTTTTAATTTGCTGCTTCGCGTTATCGTCGATTCTCTACTCTTTAAAATACTTTCATCAACACTTCAGTTTTAAATCGGATCGTCTCCTCGTAGAATGTGGAGGACAAACCAAAGGGGAAATGTTAGTGACAACGACACGATGGCGACATCTTGTGAAAACCGCCGCAAGAGAAGCGATAAAACGCGTGATTTCTGCCACAGATCTGCCTGCGCTTCTTCTTTCTGCAGTTTGACCTTTTTACCGACGTAAAAACCAAAGTAGTACGTTGGCCTCGAGGATGATGTCGAAAGAGCCGCGGTCTGCCCGGCGACACGAGCTGAAGCCTGTGATCCTCAGCAGCCACTGGCTGACCTCGGGTCACGTGAGGAGGAGGTCAGGGCAGCGGACTCACGTGAGGTTTGATCAGGGGAGCGACCACATCTCCAACCTCGTGTCCAAAGCTGCGCCGGCTCCACGGACGACAGAGGGCTGAGGGGCGCCGGGTGTGTTTTTGGAGGGAAACCTCGTCCGGGTCCCATCACTGACTCTAGAGGCCAAGTCGAGGGAACTGTCACCGTTTGTCAAACGAGATCATTGCCACCACTTGGATGAAGTGTTGATGCGATTGTTTGACGGACGAAGCCTAAAGCTAGCAGATTGTTTTAGTTTAGAAAAAAAAATGTATGCGAGTGAAAACCACAGACTTTATTTTGAGGCCCATAACCAGATCAGGGAACCAAAAGTGTTGGCATGCTGCCTTTTTGGCGTTTTAGTTCTCATTCCTGTGGCACTCTACCTGATTCTTGTCAAAATTCTGAAACTGAAATTTTTTTTGTGTGTGTTCCAAGTTTTTGAAGGAGTGAAACAACCAAAAACCACAGGTTTACTTCGACGTTAATCTCTGGGGTTTCGGTCGAAATAAAAAGCCTCAGCTGGTCCAAACAAGACAGTGGCAGTGAAGGAGAGCGGCCCATTGGTTGTCGGTATTCAAACGGAAAGAAAAATGAGAAATAAGAAAAAATACAGAAATGATCAAAAAAAAAAAAAGAGCACATGAACCGCAGTGGATTTTAATAAGAGGCCCAAAACAGAGGAGGAGGTGGAGGAGAAAATCAAAAATGTCTTCCCTTCTGTGTCCGAATCAGTGCCAGTCTCAGCCGCGTTGAGGTTAGCTGCCGTAGGAGGGAGCGCCGGGCGCCAGGAGCCGGAGACTCACGGTCGGCTCCCGCCGAGAGTCCGTCTCAGTCCGTTTCCCATCACACGGTGAGTCCGTGTCCGTGAGACCCGGCGGGCGATTCCATCAATGAGTTTGTGTGGTTGTTGTTGTTGTTGTTGTTGTGTCACTCTCGTGAGTCCGCGACTACGTTTTCCCTTTGTTTTTTTAATTTTTTTTTTAGTGCGCGACATTCAGCGCCGCCACCGCCGCCGCTCCTTTACAAGAAGTCCAGTTCCAGCGCTTGGCGCAGGGACACGAGGTCGCCGTGAGTGGAGATCCGCCAGAAAGGCATGTTGTGCTACAGAGACGGAAAACAGAGGGTGAAAACCACAAACCGACCCCCGACTGACCCCGAGTCCAGAGAACCGACACGCACCTGTTTAGCTGCAAACTCCTCGTCTCGGCCGTCGCCGATCACCACGTACGTCACTTTCTTCCCGAAGCGACTAATGATCCGCTCAAAGCAACTTTCTTTTCCTGCGGCGAGGAAAACAAACGCCATTGAAATGAAAACAAAAACAAAGAACCCTCCCGGTGGTGTCGATGTGGTATTCGCCGCTGGCCGCACCTATTTTGGTTGCGCTGTAGATGTTCTCGATGGGGAAGACGTCTCCGAGGCCGTAAAGCAGAACCTTGGCCAGAGCAGGGACGAGCTGAGTGGTGGTGACCAACACGTTCATGCACTTCCCCCTGTGGAGGAAACCGCACCCAAACATGAGCCGGAACAGAGTCCGCGTGGGATTTAGCGACAACCACTGGCAGAGTTGCAGTTAAATGCCCTCAGCCTCTTTATTATTCAAACTCAGAGGCTGTGAGGTTCAGTCTATTCTGGGCTAGAATCCATGCTCTTCTGGGATGTTTTCAATTCACACGAATAAACAAAACCACAATCCATCAAAAACAGTGCGACTCCATTGGACAGGGGGCGCTCAGACCTGGACTGGATGAGCAGCAGAGACTTCAGCGCGGTGCTAAGCCAGGAGTCCGTCACGTTCTCGATCTCAGACTGAAGTCGCACCAGCAGCTCCCTCTTCATCGGACTCAGGAGACCTGAAGCGCAACAACAACAACAACGACCACGACAAAACACAACAGACTATAGTGTTTACTTTTTAAACAAACAACGGCCACAAACGGACATATTATATGCACTCATCCAATAATACCACTCGGAGAACTCACTTCCAACGTTTCCTTTGTAGTTGTTGTAGATCTCTTTTAGCCGCCGGTATCGAAAGGCCAGTTTCCGCATCCACTCCACGCCGCCCTGCACTCCGGTCGTGGCTCCGCTCGCTCCCCCGCCGCCGTTGGTGCCGTTAAAGCCGTCAGACAGGAAGTTGTAGTTACTGAGGAGAAGGTGGAAACGTTGTTACTACGACAGGAAGTGCACTTTTTTTCCCCCTCCCCTCTATAAATAGTGCATTGTTGTGGTTGGCACATTTATGCTACGAGGCTACGAGTCTTGTTTGGGAGCATTACTGCCACCTACTAATATGGCATTTGGGTGTGTGTGTGTGGCGCAGTGGTGCAGCATATAAACACACCTCAGGTCCTGTCCGTTGTCATCAGAGGCCACATCCTCCACATGGACTTGATCACATTCCTTTAAAAAGGAATCAAAGATCAAATTCACTGCAACAATTTAAAGGTCAATGCGTGAAATCAGATGCAGAGCTGTGAGATTTAAACTGGGCGGGATCCAAAGACCAAGAACAGGACATTTGATGGCGAACGACAGACTTGTAGTCGCTGTTTACCTGAAGTGCAGCTACAAAAGGCAGAGACAGATTTTCCCTCCGAAGAAAATAAACACGACGACGACGTTCCAGGCGTGAGAGGAGGAAACCGGTTTGATCCGCTCCAGCAAACCCGTCACGCTCGCACCAAACAACAGCGAGCAGCATATGTCGGAGCTGCTCTTACTCTACAGGAGCGCGTTGTTGTTTTTTTCAACGAATGCGGTTTGACCAGTTTCCAATAACAGCAGTTTATCCTCTGTAAATCTCACGGTACCTCCAAGTCGTTGAAGAACAGATGAGTGTCAGCCAGCTCGAAGATCAGCTCCTCCATCTGTAGCCCCAGGTTCAACACAGTGGCCGGCTCCTGCGCAAACAAAGCCAGACTGTCAACTCGTTTGCACGTTTCGTTCCATGTCTGTGAGCTCGGTGTGTTTGTGGGTGGCAGACGCGGACCTTGCCGAACCGCTGCGCGTAGGAGCCGGTGAGCAGCGAATGGAAAATGATGATGGTCTCGTCCAGGTCCCACAGGAAGATCCGCTGAAATCAGACGGGAGAGGAACCGTTCCGATTGGTGCGAAGCAAAAAAAACACCCCGTCCTTCGATGACCGAATGTTATCGGGCTGAGCGTGGCTTCGATGGAGATACCCACGGTTGCCATTCGAGGGTAAAGCTGGTTTTGTTTACGTTGGAACCCCACCGTTATTTTTTTCAATTGCGCAAGACACAAAGCGAAAATGTGGATAAACAAATCCTGGCTAAATTGAGTGAAACCCGGTTGATCTGAAAATGGCTGCCAAGAAGAAGAGGCGGTCTGACGTGTGTAGGGAAGAAAGATGAAAGCCACTAAACGGACCAATCACGGCTGTTGTATTCTCCGTTGCCAGGAGAAGTCCTTTGTGGAACCATAAATCAACATCCGCCTCAACATCTAAACCCCGTTGATGCCTCCATCGTTAAATGACTGCCCCCCAAGTGAAGTACCCCCTTACCTCCAGGTCAGTGTCAGCTGGTGGGGAGTTCTCAGATTTCTTCCCCTTCCCTTTGGCTTTCCCGACCGCGTTCCTACGTCCCACCTCCTCCTGCTGCTGCTGCTGCTGCTGCTGCTGCTGCTGCTGCTGCTCTCGGGCTCCAGCAGGGGGCGCCACACAGGTGGGGAGTGCAGCTCCCACGGGGAGGTTCTCCGGTGGAGATGCGTCTGTGTGTGTGTGACGAGAGACTTTATCAAACGGTCTCCCATCACCTGTGTTTAGAGGATCAGGCATGAGTACGTGTCACCACCTCTGGGAGGAAGTCCGGTGGAGTTGGCCTCCTCCGCCTTCACCGCGGAATATCCCGCCGCGCCCACGGCGGCGCCCTGCTCGTCGGCGCTGGGCAGCCCGCTGGGAGCGTAGCTGGGCGGCAGCGCGTAGTACGGAGAGAACTGACTCTGGCCCACAGAGTTGTAGCTACTGAATTCCTGCAAAAAGTGACAGAAGTAAAAAAAAAAAAACTTTTAAAGAAAACATCTACTCAGTTTTCATCGTGACTTAAAGGTGCAGTGTGTAAGATTTGGTGACATCTAGTGGTGAAGTTGCATATTGTATCCCTTCATTTGTCATTACAACTCAGAGGATGTTTAGTACGTCAAACTCTGGGCCACAGTAAAAACATGGCGGCCCCCGTAGTGGGGACCCACTCCTTATGTAGATATACATGAATGGGCTCATTTAAGGGTAATGGTAAAAAAAACAAAAACACTTAGATGATTACAAATTCATAAAAATGTCAGTCTGTAATTGTATTGCATTAGTGACAAAATCACACACAATGCACCTTTAAAGAGCAGGGTGTCAAACCTGTGGCTCGCGGGCCGACACTGCCCGTTACATGGACATTACCTGCAGTTTTCCGATTACAATTGATTCGTCATTTCAACTCTGCCCACTGGGGGGGGGATCGCATACAACGCCAGCCACAGGAGCAGTGGTGTTGTTCCTACCTGGTGAGTCACGGCGGTGGAGGCTGTGGTCGTGGCTGTCGCCGAGGGAACGTTGGAGTACACGCTAGATGTTGTAAAACTCGAGCCTGGAGAAACGACAGACGACGGCGTGAAAAACAAAAGGAACGCAGGAAGATACGAATTGGACAAAGTGAGAGGGGAAAGGAAAACAAAGCTGTGCCGACGGCAGGTCAAACTCGCGGGGAGTGTGACAGCAGCTGTCTGCTGAGGCAGAGTGAGGTGAGGGTGCCGCTTGCCTTGGCTGGGGTAAGAGTAGTGCAGCTGGCCTGGCTGGGGAGAGGTGTATGTGGTGCTGAAGCTGAGAAACCCAGGCTGGCCACCAGAGGGCGCCTCAGGCAGCCCTGTCTCTGTTTTTATGCCTGGCCACATAGCACCTGAAGACGGAAAGAGAGAGAGAGAGCAAGGGAAGCAAATACACATGATGTGAGAGGCAGCGACGGACGGTGGGTCATGGAGGACAGGGGGCAGGAAACCAGTCGGGGTGGTTTTTAGGGGCAGAGATCAAAGGATTCCACAGCATCAAAGCACAGTGACAGCGATAAACTCAGGAGTGATTGTGGGTTTTAGTGAGCAGAGAAGGTAAAAAATAAATAAAATAAAGGGTTTTAGAGAGAAGGAGAGAGAGAGGGGGAGAGAGAGAGAGAGAGACTGACCAAAGGGCGGGAGGCCATAGGTCTGGCCTGTCTGGGGGAAGGTGGAGTACTGAAGGGTGGACTGGAGCAGAGGGGGGAAGGCCACCTGACCGGGGTACGACGTCACTGCTGGACTGAAATGGACAGAGAGAGTGAATGGATCGCTCCGTCGGTCTTGGTGCCTACGTTGCCCACAATGCATTTCAGCCGGTCCGGGCGAGGATTCAGGCGTTGGCAAATGTCGCCTCTACAACATGAAAGGTGCAGTGTGTGAGATTCGCTGGCGTCCGGAGGAGAGGTTGCATGTCGTATCCATCCCTCACCTCGCCCTTTCGAGCATGCAGGAGGACCAATGGCAGCCCTCGGTTGTCAGTAAAACTCAAAAGATGTTTAGCGCGTCCACTCTGGGCTACTGTAAAAACATGGCGCCCCCCCCTCCCCCCGTACCCCCGTACCCGAACCCTCTCCTCATGCAAATATACATTAATGGCCTCATTTAAGGGCAAAGTGGAAGAAAAGAATACATTTAGGAGGTCGTCAATTCAGGACAATGTCAGAATGTCATTGCTTTGGAACAACAAGTGACAAAAATGACCGAAATCGTACACACTGCACCTTTAAAACACGATGAAGCGATGAACTCACGTGCTCCCTTGATAAACCTGTTGAGTGTATTCAGACGTAGTTGTCGAATCTGTAGCTGCAAAACAAAAACATACTTTCAGTGGAGCCGTACACACACTTTAATTCCACTTGCGTCTCCAGGCGCCATCTTTGTTCCCACCAGAGTGCGCGTATGTGTTCAGCGTGTCTTCTTGAGGCGCCGCTCCTCCGTCTATGTCCGACTGCTCCTGATCGCCTGAGACCAAAGGAGGTGAATATTATGGGGGGAATGTTTTGCAGGAACTCTGCTGGAAGTCAGGGTCCCTGTTGTCCTTCACTTGCCTGGGTCGAGTGTAGCGGTGGACAGAGCAGAGTATGAGTTCTCCGGCTCTGAAGGAGCCAGAGCGGCAGCTGGACTCCCACCATCACCAAGATTACTGAAAGAGATGGGCAGCAGAGAGACCGTTTGGATGATGCATGTTTTCATTGCATCCTGGGGCGTAAGATTGACTGAGCGTTAAAAAGGTCGCAAAATCAAAGAGTAAGAAAATATGGAAAAGTTATTGTCCAACCTCGTCTCTTTCTCCAGTTCCCCAGAGATCTCCAGCTTTGCTTTCTTTGCCTGAGAACAGAGAAAAAAATAAGCTAGGTTTCTTCACTGCTCAGTTTCCCAAGCTGTGTTAGGACTGTGATCTTCTCAGTGAGGGTCAGAACCTCAGGAAGGTTCCAATTCCGATCGGAGAAATGGTCCCAGAAGAGATTTATTGAAGTATTGAGAAAAAGGTTACAGAGGATGGAAAGGGAAGTTACAGGTTGCTAGGTAGAGATGTATCTAGATTGTTTGCTATTGGTCGTCCTCAATGCTTGGGTATCTTCATGGGGAGAAGTCCACATGGCTTTGTGATGACATCATCATCGTTATCAGGCCTTTGATGTTGATGGAATGTGGCTTTGATGATACTCATCAAATGTTTGAACTAAGCCTAAAACCTACGCATTTAGTTCACATTACTGCAGAATGATACTCATAGATTTACAGTACTGTGACTTACTTCCATTAGTTCAAGTTCATTTAGAAGGCACTTTGAACAGATGGACAGGCTGAGAGTCGAACCCATGACCTCACGCTTTCAAAGCACGTACTCTACCACTGAGCTACAGCCACAATTTCAGTCCTGAGTGATGTGAAGTGATCTTTGACTGACTATTGTGGCCTGAAATTGTTTCGAAGCGAAAATGAGAAAAATCAAGTTCCACCATAGCTGACGCAAACCCTGGCTTGTGTGTGGGCGTGGCCGTGTGCGCGTGGACTCACCGGCAGCTCGGGCAGGTCCTGCGAGTCATCCATCTCTGCGGCGGAGCGACCCGACATGTCTGCGCGCTCAGCCCAACTCTCTCTACCTGAAGAGCCGCCGCTCCGGATCCTTCTTTACACAACCACAGCCACACAACACACCAGAATGAGGCACCTTATGTAGTTCTCAAGAAGTCAACCCCCCCCCCCCCCAACCATTATTCCTCCTCCTCCTCCTCCCTTTGTCCCCCCCCCCCCCACTACCCCACACGTGATCAACACGTTGGTGGCAGCAATGAAGGAAACGGGCCACGCCGTGATAATCTCCAGCCATCATATCTACAGATGTCAAGGAGGGATTTAATCTCGTTTGTTCACACGCTCGCTCGCTCATCTGGCCTTTTCTCTCTCTTTCTCTCTCTCTCTCTCTCTCTCTCTCTCTCTCTCTCTCTCTCAGCAGGAGAAGTGGCACGTTTACCTAACTCAAGAAAAAGAGGTCACGCGACAAATGAATTGGTCGGGGAGTCGTTAGGTTGGGAAGCGCCACCTGACAACAGCTGGAGTCGGACGCTCCATATGTCACCTTACGCAAGATTTATGTAGGTGAACTGAAAAACAAGGAAAATAAGGCCAGTGGATTTTTAGCTGGGGAATTAATTAACCTATATTTTAATGCAAGTCTTCGAGGAGTCGTTAGTTTAAAAAACAAAAGGTAAACAAACAAGTAGGACATCTACACTACACATTCTATAAGAGCAAAGAATAGACAAACTTAACACCATGTGATTTTCAACATTAAGTGAGGTGGGGTGTCCACCTGCAATACGCTACTTCACCACAAGCTGTCACTAGATCCTACTTTCTGAACCATTTAGCGGTGATTTCCAAAGTGTCCAGTTGTATTAGTTTGATGGTTAACGTCAGTAAATCCTCCAAACTCTACCTTTACAATCAGCACCTCTTGGGCATAAAATGACCAATCGGATGTCATGGTCATTATCTAATATTTTCTATTAATCAGAAAATCAGTTGATTGATTCCTGCGGCCTTAATGTCACTTTGTGTAGTAAACAGATCATTCATTAAAGACATTTAGTTTGTCCATTCCGGGCTACTGTAAATATTAGTGGGGAAACATGGCAGCTTCCGTAAAGGGGACATGGTTCTGGTGTTTATATAAATGGCTCATTCTGGTGTAATGAGAACATCATTTAGTTATTACCGTTATTATTAAGTACTAAAACACCAGTACAACGAACCTTTCCCAATTTAAAACAAGAAACGAGTTCCCCTCAATCACGCACACTGGACCTTTAAGTGTGATTCGTCCTCCAGGAAATAACCAAGCCAAGGACAGTTTGCTGTGTAGGTTAAGTCCAGCACAGTTTACATGCATGCTTGTTGCATTTGATTAACACTTGAGTTTATTTACGTGTGGTTTACTACGTGAACATTTACTGGTAAACAAACAGCACACATAAACAAACATAGCACATCAGCCAAACACACGTACGCCACCGTGCCAGCTTTCTAGTAGCATCGTTAGCTTACCAAAGCTAACTTTTGTTTATGTTTCACTCACTGCTCCCACACGACTTTGCTAGCTAGCTCAAACCTAATGAGCACAAAAGCTAACTCGTTACAGCCGTGAAGAAAGTACTGGGCGTGCTTTGGTTTGCCCAGGCCGTGAAAGTTTCCCGCTCCAGGAATTAGTCGGGACCTGCAGCCATCGGAGTGGGCACAGAAATGGCAGCGTGTGGCAGCATCTCTCTCTCCCGCTGCGGCTAACCGCTAAGCTAACGGCTAATCGAACAGCACCGACACGCGCGGGACACGGGCGTCAGCCTTACCATTGAAGGAGCGCAGGACTTATCGCTGTTGTTTTTCAGCTTCTTTGACAGAATCCACAGTATCAAGCTTTGTCTGTTGTTAGGGAACACTATTCGGCAGGAAGCTATGTTATCTGGGCCCACTGCGCATGCGCGAGCTGTTCCCATTTCTCTCCCATTCGAGAGCGGCTTTTGTGAGGAGTGACGGGAGGCGACAGGTGTGGAGGAGGAGGAGGAGGAGGAGGAGGAGGAGGACAGGTGAAGAGAAACACTGCAAACATTTGTTCTTTGAACGTTTGAGTCTCGCAGTTAAATGTCAGCTCTGTGTCACAGACTATGAACGAACTCGTTAAAGGCTGAGATTAAGTTCAGTTGAACCAGAACTGTTGTGTATTATTTCAATTCAGGAAGATAGTGTGACATTTCAGAGGCACTTCTATCGACAGAAATGGAAAGTAAACAATGATATTTTAATTCATATGATGATTTCATCACACGTGCGTAAGTATCTGAACGTAGGAAGGGTAATGATGTACCTGGAGTGTGTCCTCTCTATGGCGGCGGCCATGTTTTTTTTGAAGGAGCCTACAATGTTTGGAGTAGCCCCTTTATGTTTGGAGGGAAACTGTGAAGTAACTTGTATTCTGCTGCAATATGCAACTCGACCATGTGGTGTCACTATTGCCACATAACTTAACCATTAGTAGTTTTTTTTTATTATTATTATTTTTAACCATAGCTGAGTATTTGAAATTAATTTACCTTTAAATTCTAGATTAGATCAACACTGGGAGATCGAGGTAAAGTTCAAGTGTGTAAGATTGAGGTGAAATTATTTCCATTTCTATAAGTAAAAAGGAATACAATATAATAATCATATATTATATATATATATTTTTGATATTATATTATGATAACATATTACACTAATGTTTTCTTGTCTTGCAGTTGACTGGAGAATGATGGCGGCTTCCAGTGAGGTGGACCTGCTCAGACGTAGACATTCATGTCCGATCATCAGGTTAGAAAAAACAAAAACAAATCCTAATCGCACTCACGATTACATTGTAAACAAAAAACAAAGCACTCGCTCATCATGAATTTCGAGAATTTATTTTCCATTTCCGACACCGATTACAGTTCAGTATTTCCGTTGATCAAGTCAAATCAAACTCGTTTACACAGTAGCAGTTGCATGAAAATAAATTATACACAAAGAATACAAAACAGAAAAGTAACACTTCCAAATATGGAAGAAAATTATCCCGAGCTGTGTGTTGCCTTATTTATTGATCATTATCATTATTATTATTATTATAATTAATATCTTCAGCAGGCTTGAGAATGCATCCTCTGTATGCGGAGACCTTAAAGTGTGAAAATAAATGATTTTTGTTGAAT
>JAFBJT010108655.1:0-28355 GCA_016785325.1 Chascanopsetta lugubris
CCCCCCCCCCCCCCCCACCCCCACCCCACCCCTCTCTCCCCACCCTCCCTCCCTCTAACAGCCACGTTTTCACACTCTGCATTAATTAATCAGCTCCAGAGAGAAACACTGCCTGCAAGAAAGAAATATAATGTGGAGTCATAAAATAATGGGCCGGACACAGTCAAGCAGCTTCCTGTTGTTTGCACTCCCGTAACTCCCACGTTCATGCATTCACTTATCTCCCCCTTCAGCCCTTCATCCACCTCTCTGTGTTAAATGCATGTATGCTGTGTAAGGAACACGAGACCAGTGGGACTAATTGGTGTAGAAACGCACCGACGGGGTCGTTTTAGCATATTTATGATCTAAAGATACTTTAAATATTCTGCTTTAATTGTGTTGTTTCACGTTACCCTATATTAGGCTTCATTTGCATCAGCGCTCACATTGTTTATTTCCTCTTGCCGCCGCCCCCCTGTTTTTTTTGGGGGGGGGGGGGGGGAGAGAGAGGGGGCAACTGGGATAAAAGTAAAATGCTTCAACAAACAGTGAGAAACGCCGTCTTGTCTCATTATTTCGAATCAACATGGGAACAAAACTGCCTGACTAAATTACATCTCAGCAGAAATGACATAAGAAAGTCCCTGAACAAATACAAGCCCACCGAATTTTTGTTTGTTTTGTTTTGAAATAAAAAAATAAACAGAAGACGAGAGAAAATCGTCGCTGCCATTGCGCTGTATCAGAGCAGAAATGAATCCCTCCGCACAATGGTTATTGGCACCAAAACCATGAAGCTCGATGATATTCACAGAAAATCAATTTGGGCTGAAAATGATAGAACTGAAGGATACTTTCCTTC
The DNA here is from genome assembly GCA_016785325.1 of Chascanopsetta lugubris. Taxonomy (NCBI): domain Eukaryota; kingdom Metazoa; phylum Chordata; class Actinopteri; order Pleuronectiformes; family Bothidae; genus Chascanopsetta; species Chascanopsetta lugubris. The sequence continues at coordinate 845 of JAFBJT010108655.1, forward strand.
TCCATCCCTCATGCTTTCCCTTTCAATCTCCCTCTGACACAGCCCCCCCACACCCCCGCCGCTCCCCCCCCACCCTCCCGTCCTCCTCCTCGCGTTAAGAGCCTTTTCCTCCTTCTTCATCTCCTCCACTTTGCTGCAAAGACATTTCCTCCCATGCACGGAGGAGGAGGAAGAGGAGGAGGAGGAGGAGGAGGAGGAGGAGGAGGAGGAGGAGGAGGAGGAGGAGGAGGAGGAGGAGGAGGAGGAGAGTCCAAGACAATTATCAACACGTTGGATCCATTTCACCGTTCTCTTCTCCATCATTCACGAGTCGAAAGTAAAATATATAGAATCCATCGCATGAGGAGCGGGTCCTCACTACGGGGGCCGCCATGTTTTTACAGTAGCCCAGAGGGAGCGAAAACATCTTTTGAGTTTGAATGACAACTGAAGTCGACCACAGGTTCTCCTGCATGTTCAGAAGGGAGAGGGTGAGGTGATGGACACAACATGCAACTCCACCTCTGGATGTCATCAAATTTTACACACTGCACCTTTAACAGTGTGTAAATGAGTAAACAAGTGTTGAAAACAAGGGAGGAAAGAATAACACCCCCTTCTGGTTGATCGCAGCATAATCTATAAGTGCATGCATGTGTGCGTTGGCGTTTCTGTGTGTATTTGTGTATTTGAGTGTGTGTGTGTGTGAGTGTGTGTGTGTGTGTGTGTGTGTGTGTGTGGAGGAGAGATGGACAAACCCAGGGGTCCGTTTATCTAAGCTGACAGAAACAATTTACAACAGTGCCAAATAGGGAGTGCGAGGCCGCGGCGCACTGACTGAGCAGGAGGGGAATCAGACGGAGAAAACACAAACAGTGTGGCATTAGGAGAACGGCCCCGACCACTGGCACACTCTGCCACTACCAATAACACCGGGCTGCATGGACATGTGGAGTCTGGCCCCGGACATCTCGGGCTGGGATTGACCCGCCCACCCCCGCCGCCCGGCTGCGCTCTCATTTATCACCCTGATACACACGTTTTTTTTTTGTTTCGTTTATTTTTGTTTTTTTTTAAAGCCGTTTCAATTTTTGAGAAAATCCCCACGGGGCCCGAGAAAAGTAATGAACAAATATATTACACTCGGGAGTGGCTTTGGTTTGGTGATACGTCTGGTGTCAGATGGTCGTGGGGGCGATGCTCACAGCTGGCTTGTTGTTGTTTTCTTTTTTTTAACTCAATTCCCCATTTTTTTTTTTTTTCTAACACCATGCTTGGATCACAAAGGCAGGAATCCAGATGATCCCATTCACAAACAAACAGGAAGTGTTATTTGTTTTCTCTGATTCAAGAATAGACGAGACTTCGAGCGCTTTCTTTAATACCTCGTGTAATTACAGTCATTTGCACTGTGACGCATCTTCAAGACGTCTTGGAAGTATTTTATTTATAACGACAAAGCTCCTTCACAAAGTCTCTTTTTGAAAATGTAAAGGTGCAGTGTGTACGATTTGCGTCATTTTTGTCACTTAAACCAAAAATATTACAAATCAGTTACATACTGACATTTTCATGAATTCATAATCACGTAAATGTTTTATTTTTACTCTTAAAGTCCATTCATGTATATTTACATGAGGAGAATCCTCCCTGTATCTCACACTGCGCATGTATGTGCAGCACTTGGAGTCCACATGAGTCCACATACGTACAATGTGGGGGTCAGCATCCTGCCCAAGAACACTTCAGCAGGCGGAGCGGGAAAGGCAGGAATTGAACCTCTGACCTTCTGGTTGGAGGACGGCTTCTCTAATCCCCCCCCCCCCCCCCCCCCCCCCCCCCCCCCCCGTCGACAGCATAATGGCTGTGTGAATGGAGCATAACAGTGAGAATTTCACAGAGAAGATTTGAGGAAATACCTCTGTAATCGTACAGATCAGCTGCTCCACTGCTGAACACGCAGCCGAGTCGGGCTCAATACCAACAACCATGGTCCATATATCGAAAACCAATGCGGGAGCCACTGGGAGCAGCCGCCTGCGATTTACAGCAGATGTTTACCAGTTGTCAGTCCCTTGTTATCTTCTGATGGAGGTGCAGCACCACCTTGGGATCAGTGGGACCCCTCACCCGCCCCTGTGTTCGTGTAGGTCGGAAATAAAAAAGAAACAAACAGGTGGAAACGACTTTACGACGACGCCACCGGGGTCAATAACTCAGCGGGAAATATTTCAGCAATGATGATATAAAGAGGACGGCGCCCGCGGCCCAACACAGGACGTGTCAGGAGATAATTCCATGAGCCGAGCCAGTGTTTGAACAATAGGTTAAAGATCCGGCACCTGAACTGAATCCACTCCAAACGGACAGAGGATCAACATTGAAAAGGGCCTTTTATGGCTTTGAGTGGTGCTCATGAGATCAAAAGTCAGAGCAGGATGTGTGTGTGTGTGTGTGTGTGTGTGTGTGTGTGTGTGTGTGTGTGTGTGTGTGTCCTAAATTAGACTGCAGATAGAATTGAGCAGCGAATATAACAGGAGCATGTTTTCAGCAAACAGTCTTTGACGGAGCCGCAGCGTGTGATCAGTCGGCCTCCGAGTGGCCCTTGTGATAAAGGCCGGCCCCGACGCGGCTCCGGAGAGCGAGGACACGCAACAGCAGCAACAAAAATCCAGGTGTGAGGTGCACCGGGGCAGATACCGGCAGGGAAATACATACATGCGCGTGATTCACAACAACGCCTGCAAACAGCAGCAGAGTTTTACAATGTCAGTTTCTCTTCTATCTTCTTTCCCCCTGTCACCAACAAACACCCACACAAACAGGAAAATGAGCCGCAGCCTGAATCAGACCCGAACGAGGAGCCAGGGATCGGCTTCGCTGCACGTAAGATAAATAAAATACATAAAGTCTCCGCTCGACAGAATGAACCACGGTAAACTGAAGTCAGGTGGATCAGGAGGCTGGAAGAGTGCAGCTGCTCTGCTGATTATTTCAGCCATTAAGCCGGTGATCAAATCCTAAAGTTTGTGTCGGAATCCCTCCCTTGTTTCTCAGTCGCTTCTGAAAAGGGAAAAGGTGCAGGATTTAGCGACATCTAGTGGTGAGGATGCATGTTGTAGCTAAGAAGACCTCACTGATCCTCTGCTGTAGATGCAGAAGAATCCATGAGGCCAACAAAGCAATGATTATGGACAGCTGTAAAACCATGGTGGTGCAACATGGCCGCCTCCATGCGGGGGGGGGGGGGGTATAGCAGGGGGGGGGGGGGGGGGGGTATAGCAATAATATGCAGGGAATATAGAGTCATACATCTATATAAAATCAACAATAATAATAACAATGATGACAAAAATAATAAGTATGAACAATATGGGTATAAGAGTTCAATATATGAGAATATATATAGTCAATATATGAGAATTCAAATGTTGCATTCCGTCAGTTAATAATTCTGATCGTCAACGATATAATACAATACAATACAACAGAACAAGGTCAAATATTTACTGATTGAAGTCAATCATGACAATACAAAAGTTTGACAAACATTTAACTCTTTTCATCTTGAGATATTTTTCGGTGCAGTTGTTTCGGTCATTTGAAAGAAACAAAGGATCCACATCACAAGTTTCAAATGTTTTGTTTTGTTCAAACTAGACTCAAAACCTGAGGGAAACATTTATAATGACATGACGCATTTCAAAGCGACACCATATTCTAACGAGGGGACGGATGAGTAACATGAAAGGGAGCTTGACAAATAGTAAAAATGCCAATTTAAAAATCGATGGCACAAATAATAATAATGTCTGAGGACTCGCTCGGAGATGAAAGCGATGGGAACATAAAAGGGCTGAGATCTTTAGCCAAAGTATCATTTTCCACAATCAACAAATAATTTCATGTCTGGACGACGGAGCGGCTCCGACTTGACTGGAGCGCAGGGTAATGGAGTGATAATGAGCTGAGGCGCTTCCTCCACAAAGCCACAGAAGTGCTGCTGCTCACGGGTGAAGGAATTCACATTTTATTTTCAGTTTTGTGTTCACGTCTCTCTCTCCTGCCACTGTATGTCTGTGTGTGTGTGTGTGTGTGTGTGTGTGTGTGTGTGTGTGTGTGTGTGTGTCAGCGATGACACTTGACAGAGTGGGAGCAGGGTCAGTGCCGCCTCTGGTTCCGCTGCTCCGAGTAATGGAAAGAAAACAAAATGCCGTCAGAAGAGGGTGAGAGGCGCTTTAAGTGGCCTTGTCTCTCGCTGCCAGTCGCCAAAGCCTCAAATTAGAGTGCACATGATTACCCTCAGCTCAGAGAGAGAGAGAGAGAGAGAGAGAGAGAGTCTGCCTCGCACGGCCGTCCACTCTCTGTTGTGTAACACCGTCATCGCCCGAGGGGGAAACCTGGCAGTGGGAGGTAAAGCTTGGCATTTTAAGATGTGTCCAATTCAACAGGAGCAGCGGCTCCACTGAGACGTGTGTGTGTGTGTGTGTGTGTGTGTGTGTGTGTGTGTGTGTGTGTGTGTGTGTACGTCCTCACATGCTTTGATGTTAATGTGATTATTAGAAGGCTGAGGTAGATAGACCCCACACCGCACGTCACATGAACATGCTAATCTAATTACGACGCCTCAATTAGGAACATATTCGCAGCATTAACACCAGCGGAGCGGCGCTCGAACGGCCTGATGCCGGTCCAACACGAGTTAAAGGTGCAGTGCGTAAGATTTGGGTTGTTTTCGATGCTTCTAAAAATATTACTAAACAATTCCATACTGACATTTTCATCACCCGAATGTGTGTGTGTTTTTCTCCACCACACATTAAAACACCACCTGATACTTTACTGTTTTTACTTTGCTCAAAACTGTTCATATTATATTTTCATGAAAAGGTATAGAATTTTTTAAAAATGTTTTTCCATTTTAGTAATTAATTTCATTATATCTCCTGCATGTTCAGAAGGGTGAGGGTGAGGTGATGGATCCAACATGCAACTTCACCACTAGAGGTCACCAAGTGTCGCACGCTGCACCTTTAATTCCAGCTGTATTTGGACATCCACTCCTTCTCTCTCTCTCTCTCTCTCGCTCTCTCTCTCTCTCTCTCTCTCAGCGAGGGAGGGGAGGAAAATGTAATAATATCACAAAGGGGGAAATGACAGTCGAAGGCCTGTGCGCTGTAGGGCGGCAATCATGTGTCCAATCTATTGAATTAAAAAGCGCGGTGTGGATGATTGAGTGAAAATATGAAGCGCTATCGTATGTAATACATTTAAACAGCCCTCTGAAATCCGTCTGCTAATCAAGGCGGGGGGGGGGGGGGGGGGGGGGGGGCACCAACAGGGGGGGGGGGGGGGGGGGGGGGGGGGGGGGGTTGCACAAATGCAAACACTGTAGGCCAATTGATGAGTGCGTGTCAATCAATAAAACCACCTGCTCACAAATGGAAATGCGCCGATGGAGGCGTCTTTTGCATTTTGGCCCTAATGTGAGGGACAAAGAGAGAGAGAGAGAGAGAGAGAGAGAGAGAGAGAGAGAGAGAGAGAGAGAGAGAGAGAGAGAGAGAGAGAGAGAGAGAGAGAGAGAGAGAGAGGGTGCAGCAACCTTTTAAATCTTTTTTTCCCTCCTCTCTCCTGGGAAACAGTTTCTGCATGAATACTTTGTGCTCATCAGATCATGAATATAAAGGGCTAATATGCAGCTTTAAGGTTCCTCCTCTGGACGGATGTGGCCGTCGCCGCCGCCGCCGCCGAGGTTTTTAAGGAGAGAGAGAGTGATCACAGACACACACACTGGATATTTTGGACAAAGATAATGAGGTCGCCTTATTAAAGGAACAGATGATATTGATGAAACCTCATCATGCATTATAGATCACAGTATGAATGTACTTTATTGTAATAGAAATTCAAAGGGATGCTTAAATAGCCGTTATATGCCATTACACCCCCCCGCCTTTTATTTTATTAACTTGACTCGTGAAATGATGCATCAAGTGGCTTTTTATTTTTCTTAACTATTTTACTTTCGTCCAAATTTAATAAAGTTCAATATGGAAGAGGAAGAACTTGCAGATCACAAGGTGGCCACTGGGGGCTCGCTCCAAGAGTGAGTCAATCCCCATAGACTCCCCTGTTAAAATGGTCGAGGTGAATAAAACATGTTTCAAGTCTGATTTCTTTCCTAACTCGCTTATTTTGATTCTATCAAGGTTTGAAATTGAGCATAATTAAGGGGCGTGGCCCCTTGAGTGACACCTGGTCCGACCTGTCACGCTCTGTGAATGCCGCGACAGCACCGCGGGCCCACCTCAATCTTTTCCTGAGGAAAATATGGGACAAAGCGAATGTGTTGAAACGTGTGAAATAATTACAACGTCGCCGCTCTACGTTACACACACTATTTTAAACAAGGTGTATTACATTAAAGGGGTGTTAATCACATGTACACTGTATTATGAATTAGTCAGTGGGTGTCCAATTAACCGGCAGCTCATTCCGCACCCACTGAATTCCCCATCAGACTGAATCACATGTTATTAATATCACATATTGTTCATTTGGACTTCATCATAATGAATGTAGCGATCCGGTGGCGTGAAGCTTCCAGCGGCTTCTGACCTCAGACCGAGGAGCCGCCGCTCGGAATGGAAACGGGAGAGAATCAATAATCATGCTAATGCTCCTCCATATATACCCGCTCTAATCTGCATTTGTGGCCACAGGTGCCGAGCTTTAACACTCACAATCCATGTTATATGCCGAGAGATGTGAGATGAAGCATTATGCAAATGCAGCCGTCGTTCCCTTTAGCAAGGTCCCCTGACCTTCATCCCACAAAGCCGCTCGCACTCACGCTTCATTTTGATCAGGAAATGGTTTATTACAAAGACTTTTTTTTTTTTTTTCTGCCCGGCGCAGATGAAGAAGAAATAAGGGGGAAATATGAACGACTTGATGAAGGGGGGAAAGTACATTCGCCCTTAAAGGTGCAGTGTGAACGATTTCTCTCATTTTTGTCGCTAATATAAATATTACAAAGCATTGACATCTTCATGAATTTATAATCACCTAAATGCAGCGTTTTCCCATTAACCCTTAAATACACCCATTAATGTATATTTACATGAGGAGCGAGTCCTCTCCACGGGGGCCGCCATGTTTTTGCAGTAGCTCAGAGTGGACGAACTAAACATCTCATGACAACTGAAGTCTACCGCAGGTTCTCCTGCAGGCTCAGAAAGGCGAGGGCAAGGTGATGGATACAACATGCAACTTCACCTGTAGATGTCACCACATCGTACACACTGCACCTTTAATTTTCACGCTCCCAAAAGCATCTTGCAGCTGGGGCGAAGGAAATCCACCGTTATCTGCTTTTGCACCTTCAGGAAGTTCCTCAAAGTTCCTCAAAGAGCTTCTTAGGTCCCGTGTTCCGCACTGGGATTATCTCCAATGGTATCTCTAATCTGCAGGCCTGACAGGAAGCAGTGTGCAGTGCGCCGGCCTATAGGAGGCAGAGCGTCCAATGAAAGGGTTTCTGTGCAGCTGCAGCTCTTCATTTCCATTTCGATACAGAGTCCTCAGCTTTGCCCCTTGTAATGAGGCTATTTACTCTGCACAAAGGAAAGAGCGGGAGATTAGAGCTCCACAGGATTGGATTAACCAAACCTGAGACCACATCACATCCTGGAAATGCTCCCTCCACTTCTCCAGGCTTTCATTCTCTGTTTCTGCACCGGCTTCCTCTGGTTGTGTGACCCCCCCCCCCCCCCCCCCCCTTCCCCCCCCCACCTGCATTTGTCCATACAGGAGAACCTATGGTGGCCCCCAGTTGCCAAAAGATCTCAGAAGATGTTTGGTATATGTCCGCTCTGGGTTAGTGTAAAAACATGGCCGCCCCCATAAATAGGACCAGCTATTGATGTACATAAACAATCAAGGGCTCATTTAAGGGTAATGGAAAAAAAATGTTTACATTTGGGTGATTTTAAAAAATCATGAAAAGGTCAGTATATGATTTTTATCTACACTTAGAAGTGACAAAAATGGACTGAAATCGTACTCACTGCACCTTTAAAAATAAAAGGAGACACACAAACACACACAAATCTACGTATACCTCATGTAAGGGTTTGAATTCTTGTCTTGCACAGCTGTGGAACGTGACAGTGCAGAATTGACCTGCTTTGATCTAAAGCTGAGATGAATTTTAAATGAGTCGCTCAAACACAAAGGAAAGAGGCAGCGATAAACAAAACAAAAAATAAATAAATACCAGAGGGAATTCAGCTCCCCTCCGACTGCATCACCCGTCCACAGGTGAGACAATATCAAGGCAATTCCACTTCAAATTTAAACTGCCCACTTGTCCCTGTTTCATGAAGCAGATAGAATCTGAAGCTCAGGCCTTGAGGAAAGGTCACTGATAAGACCCGGCGCTGAGATGGAACATGATGACTGGCAGCAGCAGCAGCAGCAGCAGCAGCAGCAGCAGCAGCAGCAGCAGCAGCAGCAGCAGCAGAACTTTTTTTTTCTTCATCCCATCAAATTGAAGAAGAGGAAAAACAATCCGCTCTGATACAAAACTACAACGCGAGTTAAGCCTTTTCATCTCCGTCCTGATGATTGATCAGCGAGTGACTGAGGGAGACGTCTTCCTCCGCTGTCAGTGTGGCGACGGTGCGGAATTTCCGATCGTGATCACGGGGTTGAAATGACAACATGTAACGGTGGAGGACGATGAGGATGTGCAGGTGAAGTCAACAGTAGCTCTTTCTGTTTCTTTTACTTTGTGTTTATATAATGGACAGAACTGTATCAACCAATCACAGCTTCTGATACAAGATGCTAAAAGTTGGGGTGTCCAAACTATGGCCCACGGGCCAACTGTGCTCCGCTAATCATTTCTAATTGCAAATATAATGGAATGCGGCCCTCATGACGTTTGCGCTTGACTTGATTGTGCTTCTTGGCTCGAACACTAGGTGGCTTCATTGAAGAGAGCTGACGGAAGCGAAGGTAGAGAAGATACACAGGACGCATTGTCTGTGTTGTAGCTGTGCAATAACAGACTGAACCGTGGTTGTTTACTTTTTTGGCTCATCGGCAGAAAAAAAAACAAAAAAACGAAATAGATTTCATCGTAAATATGAACAAAAATAACTGACAGCAGCAGTGTGGCGGATTTAGCTCAAGGGGAGGAGATGAAACTCCTCAGCCACCTTTTCTGCTTTACACCCACCCGTCTTTCACTGGTGTAATTGTGTCACACACACACACTCACATATACACACACACACACCGACGCACAACTATAAATGCTCACAACCGTGCACATACAGGCTCTGTGTGAACCTACAGCAGGAATCTGCCTTTAGGCTCAATCTCTACAAACAACCAAAGCCACAGAGAAAGTCATGGAGCCGGATGAGCGGCGCCTCGGTGGCGCCTTCCAATGTGTGGGTGTGAGGGAGCGTGAACGCTATTAAACTGTATTCAGATACATTTGATATTAAAAACACACTCCCAATGAATGAGTCATTCCAGCGGATGTAATAACGAAATCTGAATCCAGCTCGGCTTAAATCGAACCTTATCAGATGGATGCAGGTGCGCGAACTCTGTGAGTCATCGTTCAGCGAATGTGAAAAAGGTAAATCCGTGTTTTCAGCGGCGGAGTCGACGAGCGCCTCACAACTTTTTGCGGCGACTGCAGAGAAATCACGGGGGAATCCGGAGGAGTGGTTCACCCCCCCTCCCCGACAAGCCTCTGATGTCGGGGATGAGTTCTGAGCGAAGGCGACGAGGAGGGACTCGGTTAGATTCTCCTGACATGTATTGATCCGGATTGATTATCGATTACGCCCCCGACTCAATTCAGCACATTTACCCTGATTCCGCATCACCTCCGAAACTTTGTCGGGTCTGTGAGCGACACATCGCGGTGCACAACGCGAGCTGCCGGGGTGTGGGATGGGATGGAGGTGAAGAAGAGGGAACCCACTGGTGGATGCGCCTCATCTACACCCCCCCCCCACCCCTCCCCCCCACTCAGCAGGGCTCGTAGCCATCACACCAAACCCAGTCACTTTGTAAATGAGATCAGTGGGACGCCGATAAAACATCTGCTCCAGTGTCACGTCTCAGACGGTCGGCCGCCGCGGGAGTCCGCAAACTTTCTCGTCATCTACATCCGACACACAACAGATAACATCCTCGGTGAATCTGCGAAGGAGACACAACGGGTGTCCTCCCCCCCCATGCCCCCCACCCCCTCCTTTCACTCCTCTGACCGTGACGGATCGACAGCAGCAGAAACAGCAGCTCAGCGTCTTGGATACAAATCAGGTGAGAGTGATGAAGCTGCAGCAGCTGCTCATCTGCCTGTCGCTGAGTGGAGCTCAGCATCCATCGATCAGAGTCCAGGGAGTGAAGGATCACCCCCCCCCCCCCCCACAAATAAATACCCCAAAAAAAAATAAAAAATAAAAAATAAATAAATAAATAAAATCACATCCCTGTTTTCTACAACACTCACAAACTGCGGTGATTGGGCACAGATATATTCTACTTCCTGTCCGGGCTTTTGTGTGGCAACATGTGCATGGGGACTTTTTCATGAGGCTCCTGCAGGATTAGATGAGCAGATAACAAATATTTAGAAACTTTAAAGGAGAGTTGTAGTTTAAAAAGAATATTGGACAACACTCATGAGATTATATTATATGTTTTTTCTAAATTGTTTTATTATTTACATGGAATAATCATACCAGGAAGCATGAGGCCTCTCACACAGCGAGCTGCTCAGTGGCGCTCACGCAGCCAGTGTGCACTTTGTTTTGGATCTTACAACCTTTGTTCTAAACTGGTAAGTTGACAGGGTAATGATCATTGTATTTACTCTGAGACAAGTTACCTATGTAAATATAGCAGTTAAACATCTGAAACTCCGCCCTCTGCAGTTGATGAATGGAACTAGATGAAAAGTTTTTAAAAATCCCTTCAGTTTTGCAAGAAACTTGAAACTGGACTCGTGCAAAGTCAAAGTGCAGAAAAGGTCCATTAGCTGAAGTTGTGTTGGAAGTAATTCCTTATTCAAAATAAACCGCGCCCTCGCTGCCCTCAGCGTCTCAGACGTCCTGTCGTTCAGCTCTGATGTCACAAAGCTCCGGTGGGAACATGGCCGAAATATTTGCGTGTAAAAATACACACGTCAGCGCTGATGTGAGATGATGGTTTTGCCGGTGCATGAAAACTCCATTTACCGCCGCACTGTCGAGAACCCTGACCGCCATTTTCCCGCTAAGTCGTGCGAATGATTGATTCCTGTCAGAGTCCCTTTAAAGCAAACGATGCTTCTCCCGTCACACGGCGCTGAAAGAGTCCGACTCGAGCTCAGTCATTTCAGTCGAGCGTCAGCACTGAAGCAACACGCCGCCGCCGAGGGTCACACATGGAGTCAATAGTGAATGTATCTGCCTCATTTGTCCCCTTTAGTTACCGAACACACGCGCACACACACACACACACGCACACACACACACGCACACACACACACACAGGACCAGAATTCACACGGGTCTGACACTCATCTCAATTTGTGACAACGTTACTCAAGGCCATCAAGTGAAGGCGTCACTCCGCCTGTGTAATCCTGTCCCCAAAATGTCAGCGTGTTGGAGGCTGAGGAATGAAAGGACCGGGAAGGGGCGGCGGGAGGGGGGGGGGGGGGGGATAATGGGGGGAAACAGGGGGGGGGGGGGGGGGGGTGATAATGAGCGGAAACAAATGTGGAATTAAAACGTGTCATCGTCCTCTTCAAATAAAGCCATGATATTTTTACTGCAGGGTTTGTGATCGCAGCCCCTTTAATACTGGAACCAGCTGCTGCGTCAACAATAACGCATATTTCTTCTTGCTCTCATGGGAATCGCGGAACTTGCGAACGGTTCCCGGGTAAAAAAAAAAATAAAAGAAACAAAAAGTTGAACCTCTCAGCCAGTTACTGTTGGCAAACAACCTCCATCTTAAATGTGGTGACAGTGATGGCGGCCGCCTGCTGAAACAGCTGCGCACCCCCCGGAATTAAATAAACACAATAAAAAGGGACATGCATCATGAATAATTTTCCATTTTGGTGAAATTTTCATCTCTCACAATGGATTCGCTCAGAATGTGACGGTGAACAGACGCCTCTGATTATAATATTCAGCAGCTCTTTTATTGACAGAGCTGTCAGACGGCTGGAGCCCCCCCCCCCCACACACACACACATCATCGTATCCTGCTAAGTAAAAATATATGACATCATTAGGATAAATGCAGCGTTCAAGCAGAAAGTGATGTCTGCAGGTGGGTGAAATGAAAATATGAACAATTGAAAGGCAAGAAAGAACAGTTCTGTAACACGCTGAGAGGCTTCACATTAACTGATCTGATCTAAAAGGAGTCTAGAACCTTGATTGGCATTAAAAACCTCATTTCAACAAACTTATTTCAGCCTTATGCACCTTTAAGTGAAGCTTACTTGACACTTGGATTATGCAAAAGATGTGAAAATGCACATGAATTACAAACGGCACAATAACTGGAAATAAGCATGAATAAACAGCATCAACAACATAAGCACATTGCAATGCTCTCAATTCAGCCATCCCATAATTTTGGAATTCACCCTAACTCTGACCTTAACGGGTGAAGACATTGAAATGGCCCAGAGCGAGTAGATGTGCAGGGTTTTTGTTTTCTCTTCTCTTTATGTGGAAAAGTGTTGTATTGCGAAAGGCCAACAACAACAACAACAACAACAACAACAACAGAACTATTGTTTCACCCTCTGCAACTTTTGGGATTGTTGGATTTTTTCCTTGGTATTTGTCGAAATAGATATTGAGTTGCATGTCAGAGCAGCGTGGAAACTTTGCAAACAGTTGGAGATTGGAGTTGTTAGTTTATGAGGTCGCAGCGGAGGGAATGGGGGTGGGAGAGTGGGAGGGTGTGGGAGGGGGGGGGTGTGGGAGGGGGGGTGTTGGAGGGAGGGCGGGTGAAGGAGGGAGGATGCAGAAGGGCCTCAGACTGCAGAGAACCCAGCGGCCACATGTTTCAGGATTTTCAGAAGGAGAATTGACCCATCGTCCAAACACATGAATTGTGGAAAATGGCCGTAGCTGCATTTGACGTCGTTTTCCAACCATATAATTTGTGTTACCTCCAGGTCTGATGGATGAGACCAATACAGAAATGGAAAAAACAAACAAACTTGCAGTTCACAGGGTGGCCACTTGAGGCAGGCAAATTATTGAGGTTTGAAATTATGCATAATTAAGAGGCGTGGCCTCTTGAGTGACACCTGGGCCGACCTGCCAGGTTCTCTGGATGCAGCGTCCATCTTTCCATACAAAGCCTGTGTTTACCACCTCACACGACATCAGGAGATATCAAAGTGCACGTGATTTGTTTTGGTTGAGCAAAGACCAAAGGCTCTCAGGAGGGGGGCGGAGACTCAAGACCCCAAACCTGCACGTCAGCTCGTTTCCATCCAAAACGAAACAAAACGCCGGTTGATAATAAGTAGCGAGCGTGACACCGAGCGCGAGGAGCCAATACAGGCACTTAGCATCTGATTGCACCAATTACGATGAAGTCATATTGTTGGATGCTGTGTTCTCCGCCTCCAATGGACACACTGTCTCCGAGGTCCACTGTGAATAAACATCCATGAATCAACTGGGAAATACAAAGGATAAAAAAATAGATTAAAAAACCCTCCTTGTTCTGCTCTCTTTGTTATCCACTGATAGTTGTTTGTGCACCAATGATACAATAGCGACCTGCGAACTGCTAATTCGGCGTTTTCATCCTATTAGAACATGGTGATGTGCCTCACCTCATGTACATAGTGACACGTAATTATCGCGGAAATGAGCAGAGTTTGACACACTGCACCTTTAACAGATCTTTTCGCGGCCTCACCTCAGAGGCTAATATTAGCACGCTGACAGGATGAGGTGCTAATCAATGAACATGCACTGCAGATGTGCCAGGTGTTTAGACACGGACTTCACTTCTTCAGCAGAGTTTTATCGTTACGGAGCCAAGATGGCGGCTTGCAGCCCCATACGGAATGGTGGTGGCAGCTCATCATACGTTATTAGTGGGAGAGCACTACTGTTAGATATTCGATATGTCTATTCACTTTGAGTTCACTGCTATGACTGTTATAGTGTCTATCGTCACATGCACACACGTACACACGCACACGCACACACACACAAATAATATATACATTTCTAAAAGTAAAATAATACATACACACACCCACACACACATATTGATTTTCTTTTACATTTCTGAAATACACAAAACTACACTCCATATTCCACATCTACAGCGTTAGTTATTTCTGCCTTGACTCATTATTTAGTGCCAATAATAAATATAAAAAACATATATATATATATATGTGCTGTCTGAAAATATATTACAATAAAATAAAATACACACACACACACACCTAATACATAATATACAAAATATATAACTACAGTGGATATTCCACATCTACCTGGCAGCGTTAGTCACATGTTTCTGCCCTGACTCATTATTTAGTGCCAGAGGAACCTGCATGTGATTCCTCCCACTTTGCATACAGCGCAGATCTCATTTCATGTCCACGGACCAATCTGCTGCCTGGTGTGTGTGTGTGTGTGTGTGTGTGTGTGTAAATGTCATGGATGGCGTTGCCGCTCCAACCCCGTCCAAAAGTTTCACGCGGCTCAATTAAAAAAGGTCAACAGGATATGGGTGCAGGTCTCACTCGGTTTTCATTCAAACGCGTCTCAATATAGCACTTACCCTCTCCTCTCTATTCCCCTCAATAGTTAGCTTCATAAAGAAAAGGCCAACATGTCACTTGAATAATAATTCCAGGCAGGAGGAGGAGGAGGAGGAGGAGGAGGAGGAGGAGGAGGAGGAGGAGGAGGGAACTGCAGAGCGGTCAGATTAATGGGAGCAGGTTCACTCTAAAAATGAAAGGTGTGTGTGCGTGTGTGTGTGTGTGTGTGTGTGTGTTGTTGTAAATAGAGTTTGGGATTTCTGGGAGCAACATGAAAAGCTCAGCTGAGCGTGAGGTTTGAAATAATGACACTTTCCTTCACATGAGGAGCAGCCAGCGTTTCTCACGGGCGGGACTCAGACGGACGGGGTCGCGCTCCTGCCGACCCCGAGTATTAGTCCTGCAGACCTGCAGCATCTCCACGGCTCGGTGTCACACTCTGACAATGGCCCGGCTGCAGCCTCCCATCACTCTGCTGGTGGGGGAACGTTTTCTATTACCGCTAATAATCTTCTCGGGCAGCTCCGAGACCTGGATGGAGCGATAGTGCAAAAAAAAAATAAAAAAAATATAAAACTTTCTATATAGGGGCTAACTTGTTTTGGTGGAACCCTCGCATGAGGAGGATGCAATCTGAGTTGTTAAAGGTGCAGGAGGCAGACTATTTCTTGGCCCTATTTTTAAAGTCCATCTCCATGGACCATCTTTGATTAATGAGACAATAGAAGTGTATGTTTGGAAAACTCCATGTCCTCATGTGTTGGGCAGGAGTTGGCATTGAAATGAGACAGTGAAATGAAATCGTCAGTTGTGTTCATTTATATGTCTCTAATATCCTTTGCATACTTCACTAAATAGTTTTGCATTTCATGAGCAACATGTGGGCTTCACATCACCAACATTAGCGTGATGTGGATTCAATCTATTCCACTCTGAGTGAGAAACAGTCGGGATCAGCCCGAGGCGGGTGATTTAGAAACCATCTTCTCATCCGTGATGATCCAGCAGCAGTGTTCCCGTCATGTTAGCGTGTCACTTTAACCATATTGAAATACCATACTCTTTCATCTTGATTGTAATTTCAGAGTCTTCAGCAAAACGTCTCTTTTCATCGGGGGAATGTTTAATCAGCGTAGGTTCCAGCCGCTGAGGGCTGCGCGTCGACGTAGGTTGTCATCACCTCGTTTACACACTGTAATTATTCCTGAATGAACCTTTATGAGACGAAGATTCGTCCAAGTAATGGATGTGCCGTGGGTTTCTGTTACAAACTAAACTAATGAGCTGATCAAGTGCTGAACAAGCGGCTCTGAGTTTATAGATTATTACATGAAAAATGAAACGTCCTTGCTTCATACATGTGGACTGAGCGATGAAGTAATCACCTCATGGAAAACACACGCGTGGTGTTGAGCTTGAAATATTCAGCAGAAATATGAAGAATATGGATTTACAGGAAGTCCATGTACTTTATGCATTTTTCATCAGGCGGGGTCCTAAAACATTGATAACTCTCTCAGTGTATCAGCCGTCTTGTTCATTGCCTGTTTTCGTGAACTATTATATGTTTCCCGGTGACCGGACCTTGTTGTTTTTCTCTGCCTGCTCCCTTTGTACCTTCGCGGCACAAATACAAACTATTATCGCCATCCCAGTCTCTGCTCTTGGGTTCCCTGTTCTCGGTCCTAAACACGTGCATCCACTCTGGGTTATTGTAAAAACATGGCGGCCCCCGTAGAGAGGAGCCGCTCCTCATCGAAATATACATTCAGGGGCTCATTTAAGGACAATGGAGAAAAAAATAACATTTAGGTGATTATACATTTGAAAAAATGTAATAACTGAGTGAAATCTTATACACTGCACCTTTAATTTTCCTCCTCCCCCGGAATTGAAAGAACAGTAATTCTTCTCTTCCCACATAAACGTGTGAAATGATGTGAGGGAGCATCAGCGCAATTAGATAAATCACACTTTCTCTTAATTAGCGTCGCGCACGTGGCATTTCACTGACATTTGGCTTCTGTTGTTATGTACGTCGGGATCTGTTTTCTCTGCTGAGAGCAGACGTTGACTTTTTACCCAGAGATAACAATTTAATAACGTTATCTTAATGAATTAATATTACCGTCTCAAGTTCACAAGTGGAATTAAAATGAATTGCGTGGCAGCTATGCCTCGTAATTTGGTTTGATGATCAGAGAGCGGTTCGCGTCCCGAGAGGGAAAATACAAAAAAATTAAAACAATGAAAGAGGATGAAATAATTATCGACAAAAGGGTCATCGACTTTAAAAAGGATTAAACAATAAGATACCGTCTGATACATCAAGCAGGATTCATTAATGACAATGCACAGTGTGTGTAGGATTTAGGTGGGCGTACTTTGAATGCATGAGGTCATGGGTTCAATTCCCCTCCATTCTCTCACATGTGTACAGTGTGCTGCTTTGGAGCTGTGAAACGAAGTAGTAGAATTGTGGAGGATTTAGAGGAAATGGAATTCAAGAGAATTCTGAGGGGCTGGAAATTGAACCCACAACCTCACACATTCAAAGTACATGTTCTACCACCGAGCTACGTCCACGCAGAGGCAAACAGGATTTACGTGGGTGTAGGTCAGTGGTGAGGCTTGTGCTTTGAATGCACGAGGTCATGGGTTCAATTCCCAGCCTCGCTATCCTCCCTTTAGACGTATGTCTGAATAAGGGCGCCTTCAAATGACATAGCTTTTGTGTGGGTGGGGTGATGCTCAGCGGTGGAGCTTGCACTTTGAATGCATGAGGTCACGGGTTCAATTCCCAGCCTCTCCATTCTCTCACAGAGATCTACAGTATGCTGCTTTGGATCGGCAAAATAAAGTAGAAGAGGATTTAGAGGAAATGGAATTCAAGAGAATTCTGAGAGGCTGGGAATTGAACCCACAACCTCACACATTTAAAGCGCTGAGCTACATCCACTCGCTAGTGTTGAAGGTACATATTTTTGGTTGTTCTCAGTAGCTCTGATCGAGCACCTTCATATTTGCATCATGAGCAGAGCCTCTCCACGGGGGCGGCCATGTTGCACCGCCATGTTGTTATAGTAGCTCAGAAAGGACAAAATGTATAACTAAGGGTCACCATTGGTTCTTCTACAGGCTTCGAAGGGAAGGGTGAAGTGAGGGGCTGTCCGCTGCAATTCCACCACGACATCCTACACACTGCACCTTTAAGCGACATGTTTTGAAAAGGAAAATACGATCCAGATTAGTGCAGCGTTGTTTCCTCACGTCTCATTAACCTGCAGGTTCCATCGGAGGAGTGGATTTTCGCTGGAACACCATTCATGGGCTTTGATCACTATGTAGGTTACAGTGGGGTTGTGTTGTGTTAATGATATTCAGACAAAGCTATAATCACTGTGTGCAGGTTGGAAGGTTGAAACTTTGGATATCATTACCGAATTTGTCTGGTTGCTTGTTCCATATTTATCTCTTTTTTTGAAACAATGACTGTTTGAACGAAATAAATGAAATGTTGCCGTCGCGCAGTATCGCTCCACTGTTTCCCTCATTCCTGCAGATTTGCGACTCCCACTGTCCCCTTGAAGTCTGTATAATAGTAATTGTGTACAGATTTGCATGTCATTGACATGTCACTTCCCCAGGAATAATCTCCCGTGTGCACGCTGTGATCTGGGACAGTGTGACAGCCACAGCCAACCTGTCATTACTCGCCCCACACCAACACTCTCATATTTATCTTTGTGTTGGCGCACGCTAAATCCCGTGGAAGTCAGACTGACAGCCTGTGACAGCCCAACACTAGTTCCACATGTATTTTGGGTGCAAATGGCTCAGAATCCGACAGGAATATATTTTGGATACCAAGCGTCCCGGAGCTTAGTAGAGGATTTTTTTTTTTCATTAGCAAGTCAGAGTCATTGTGGATGATTGAGAGCATAGAACATAGTTGGCCTAAGAAATATAATCTTGTTACTACAAAGGCAGAAATGCTGACGCGGGGCAGATATGTCATGTACATGGACACAGGACACCCCTTTATATACATCTAGTCAGGACTTGTGTTTACATGAGACGGTTATATTCTATTCTGGTTTGTGTCCATGTAAACGAAGCCAACAACAGAGAGCAGCAAAGATCAAGGCAGAGCTACTTTGCAATTTTTACATTACGTTACATATACAATTGAATGTCAATGGTGAAACATGATGATGCACAACAGAGACCGTGGACATTGAAAGATTAACCAGAGAGTTCACGATCAGCTGACTGAGCTGCTGACATTCCACAACTGGACCGTACCAAGTGGAGCTGAGAGGTCACTCCATCATTTCCACAACAGCTAATGAATAATGCAACAGCTGCTCCCACAGAGCAACACAAGCCACATCACTTTCATTTTCCACCCGCTTCCTCTCATCGGTCGACCACTCAAAAGCCGACGACGGCCGCCATGTTGGTGCTGAGTCGCCGGCGCCGTGTTAAACAGGAAGTACAAAGTTACAAAGAGAACAGCTGAGCCCGTCCTAACCTAATCAACAAAGCAAATTTATCTCAGTCCGATCTAAGTCCATTATCAGCATGAAGCTAACAACAGCTGCTCTGTTGTAATGGAAATCTTAATTACACACATTAATTATGCCGGGGATGAATGCAAGAGGAGTGATATATGGGCCATTATCGTCAAAATCAATCCAAGCATGCAGGACATAATGGACTACATGCACATGATTAGAAATGTGCTATAAGAGGCGGAGCACAGTTCCAGCTGGGGTGGGTGACGGTTCGGCCCTGCTGTCGCCCGAGAGGCCACGCCCCTTAATTATGCACAATTTCAAACCTCGACAGAAATAGAAATAAGCGAGTTAGCAAAAAAATTGATGGGATTGACTCACTTTTGGAGTCAGCCTCAGAGTGGCCTCCCTGTGAACTGCACATTGATCGCCGATTGGATGCAACACGGCAGCCTCCTTAGAGAGGACCTGCATTTGATATACATTTTAAAAAGGGCTGATAATAGTAGATAATAACAACAGTAATAACAATAACAATAATAATAATAACAACAACAACAACAATAATAATAATGATAATAACAATTACAATGATAATGAATAAATAAGTAAAATTCATTTTCTGCAAATACAAATAATTTCAGCAACATCTTACACACTATACCTTTACCAAAAGGTATAGATGTGTTAGCTTGTAAGATAGAATAACATAATGGACGGCATGCCCATGATTAAATGTGCGATACACTCCGAGCTGCATTATACATGCGGGGACCCCCCGCAGAGCAGATGTGAGGCCCCTCTGAAGACTTGGTCGTTATCAGCGTTCACCTCTGCACCTGTGATGGGCTTTTTATAAGGAGAGCAGAGGAGGGCATGTGTTCGAATGGACCCTGCCATTACCACCACAACACCCTTCCATCTCTGCATGATGCCCCCCCCCCGCCTCCTCCTCTGCCCATCTTCGTGGACAGTTCAAATCAAGCCGGGTTGCCAGATCTGACCAGCGGTTTCAAGCCCAAACACCACGTAAAGCCTCTCGAGAAACTCATGTTAAAGGTGCAGTGCGTATGATTTGGTGACATCTAGAGGTGAAGCCGCATGTTGTGTCCATCACCTCACCCTCACCCTTTTGAACATGCAGGAGAACCAATGGTCGACTTCAGTTGTTATTAAAACTCAAAAGATGTTTACTACATCCACTCTGGGCTCCTGTAAAAACATGGCGGCCCCCGTAGAGAGGACCCGCTCCTCATCTAAATATACATGAATGAGCTCATTTAAAGGCGATGGAAACAAATAAAACAGTTGTGTGATTATAAAGTCCAGAAAATGTCAGTAAAAGTTATAGAGGTGACAAAAATGCGCGCTGCACCTTTAACATTTTCTCCATAATATTTTCGAAGGAACCGCCAAACTGGGTGAAAAGCATTCCAGATCTTATAAACCAGCCCAATGATGTGTTGTCCAGCGGGTTCAAAAGAATCCCAACCTGGCAACCCTTGCCTGCAGGTTGAGTCAGTGCCGCTCATAGGATGGAGTGAATGACGTCCCCTCCTCCTCCTCCTCCTCCTCCTCCTCCGCCCATGGCCGTGGACAGTCCTAATCAAGCCGGGTGGTGGATGCACCGCCAGCGGCCGTATCTTGCTGACATGGTGAGGAACATCTGACATCCAGCCGGTTATTACACACAACATTGTTCTCCCTGATTGCAATCACACGTCTGGGTCTTTGTCTCCGGCAGCGGCTCCGAGGGCTCCGAGATCTGTGCGATTCCGCGTGTCGCCCCTTTACAGACCGTCCCCCCGTTGAATGCACCTCTGATTTCCATCCCCACCTCTTATCCCGATTCATTTTCTCCGACAGCAGCGGCGGAGGATCACCGGGTCCCTGCCGCTGTAATCCTGATGAGATAGGTTAGTGGGTGTTGGGTATAATCTTTTATTCCCGTGGCCTAATTCTGATAGAATTCAAATAGCAGCTCCTTTAAGATGCTAATCCACACGCGCACCACAATACATGTGTTTCTCCGGCGCATGACGGCTGCAGCCAGAAATATCGTAAACATGTGAGAGAACAGACATGAATAGAGGAAGAAATAAAACATAAACAGATGTCTCCTGGCTGCCTGTCACTCATGCAGAAAGGCACTGATGCACCCTGGGACGCCCCGGCGCTGCATGTTGTCCCCGCTGAGCCACACATCACCATCACTTCAAAAAGAGGGGGCGCGCAGGCAGGGTTTTTATTAACTTAATTTGCTTAAGTTGGCAGAGCCGCGCTGGCTTTGTTGGCAATTTACCATGAAATAATCATGTTGCAAGTCTGACAGTTAAAGTGAACACAAAGCTCAGCGGGAGGCGGGAGATTGGCAGGAGCCAGCGGAGAGCGCATCACATCGAATCAAAAGAAAGAAACAAATTGAAGGCTGTTTTACATCACTTCTGGATGCTCGACTGCACCCGAGGCCGATCGGGTTTTTATCCCATCCGCCATCTTGGATCGCAAAATCCTTGAAGACTTCAAGGGAGTTGAGATTCCTCTCTCAAGTATGTTGAGCTGAATCTTAACTGGAATAACCGGGTTGCCGTGGCTACCCACCCGTAGCTACAGGCGGGCGGTGCACTCGTCGCCATCTCGTCTAACTCCTCCTACTTCCTGCTTCATCCAAAAATAGGCAAAGTGCCAGCTCGGCCCAGGTGTCACTCAAGAGGCCACGCCCCTTAATTGTGCACAATTTCAAGAAAAATGTGACTGACTGAGACCAAAACTGTAGTTTGTACCAGACATTAAACATGTTTTCTTCACCAAGAAAACTGACCTTTTAACATCTATGGGGAGCCTCAAGTGGCCACCCGGTGAACTGCACGTCCGCGCTTGAGAGTCATAAAAAAAGGGCTGAGGGTAACGAAAACTTTTCAAGTGATTACGCACAGACAACTCTTCTGCAAATGCAAATATTTTCACCAAAATCTGACACACTGAACCTTTACTACACAGCGTTGTGTTGTTTTGGCTTGTAAAATCAAACAACATTATCTGCTCCTCTGCAGTGTGGAGCTGCGCTGAATAATAAACAAACATTAAAAACCACAGAGCACACTCTCAGTCCTGACCTTGGCTCCCTGTGTCTCTTTGTCATGACATCACTATTTCATAAAAATAAATCGCTTACTCTGCAGGAATTTTTTTTTTTTTACACTGCCTTGGACGACTGTCTGCACATTAGAGTATTACATTGAAAGAATTCTCCTCCATTTGCTTTGACAAGCACAAATCTCATTTATTGTGTTATGTTGTAGATTTCCATGCTCCAGCCGTGATGTTTGAGTGTTGGCGATGGATGGAGCAGCATCGGTGAACCGAGGGACCCCACGCTTTGATTACTGTTAAATCGAATGAATATAAATGAGAATTTAAGCAGGATATTGTGATGTGAATATTAGGTGTGATTTGTGTTTGCTGGTGAATCATTTGCTGCAACCAAACTAAAACGTGTTGATCCTGTGTCCTTTTAAAGAGCCAAAGTGAGGAAAAAGACTTTTCTTCCCTCTGCACCATCAAAGTGTTTCTATTTCCTTATTATTGCAAACTTAACTCAATTGTTTTCTCAGTGGGAGGCAAAGGAGAACATCATAACCTTTATAATTCTGCACAAGAGATTCTCTTTCTCTCGACGTACGCAGCCCATCATAAAGCCATATTGTACACCATGTAGCTCGCCGTTTCTTTAATTGCTGCTGTTTATATTCACAGCAGGAGGAGGAGGAGGAGGAGGAGGAGGAAGAAGAGGAGGAGGAGGAAGACAGAGAGAGAGAGAGCGAGAGAAAGAGAGAGAGAGTCAGCGCACCACTGCTTTTTCGGATCACTCGGGGCGACGACTGCGGCTCATTATGCAGAGGAGAGCAAATCATTCCTAATGATTTTCAAAACAAAAGTGACACCCAAACGCTGCGGCGTTATTTTTAGGTTCCCAGTCATCATCTTAAGTATCAGCGGAGGCGGCGTCTCCTCTGATTCATGGCTGTAATGAACAGCGGTGCCTTTTAGAAGAACTCTCCGCTTTCCTCTTTGCTCCATCTCTATTTATTCTGGATTACGATCTTACTTCATTTTCCATTCTCACATTATTTATAATGACTTTCACCAGACACCGGATACAAAGATGGACTTTGCCGCCGCGACGGCACCCGTAGGTTTCTGCAGAGTGCTGATGAGGTTCGAAGAGGGGCGGGTCACCGTCTTGCCGACGCCTAACTCCTCCCACTTCCTGGTTCAACCAAAAATGGGCACAGAGGCGGAGCACAGGTAGAGCTGGGGGTGGGCTCATAGTGCTGTCACAGCATCCACAGAATGTACCAAGTCGGCCCAGGTGTCACTCCAGAGGCCACGCCCCTTAATTAAGCACAATTTCAACCCTTGACAGAATTGAAATAAGTGTGATCAGAATTTGTTTTTGACTGACTCAGGTTTTAAACATGTTTCATTCACCTCTCACCATTTCAACATGGGAGTCTATGGGGATTGACTCGCTTTTGGAGCCAGCCTCAAGTGGCCACTCTGTGAAGTGCAAGGTTTTCCACTTCCATGTTGGACTCATGGAGGTTGCCCAGGTTCACTTGCTGTATATAAGAGGGATGATGTGTCTCTATATTCTCTCAACATCCAGGACATGGAAATATAAGACAGGAAATGAGCAGAAACTGAAGAATGGAATTAATTAAAAACATCTGAGACCGGGATGACATGACATCTTTACGCTAATGAGTGGTAGGAAGGCTGCTTTGATAAACAATCATTCTTCATCACAGATGTTAATTTTCAGAGTGATTTGACATTCAACCATTTGCAGAGATGACATTTCATCATGTGGTGTTGGTTTGAGTTCAGCGCCAATACTAAATTGAGCCACCGGGGGGCGATCAATACAGTTTCACTTCACCTCCAAAAGGCCCATCTTTCAATCCAGCCGACAATCCTGCAGCTAAAAGGATTGGCGCCGACCCTTCAAACAATAACACATTAAAATGATGCAATTAAAAAGTACAGAAAAGCCCCAATCTGTGGGAAAGGAATCCATAAGAGGAGATGAAGATGTGTCTGTTTGGTTAAACAAAGGTTAATGAAAGGTTAAACAGGCGTAATCCAACAAACGTATTACGGCTGCGCCACCAGGGAAGGCTCCGTTTTACAGCGTCCTGCGAAGCCGTCAGCGTGTGATGGACTAATCTCCTCTCGGGCTGATTCTCTCCTCCTTGGGCTTGTTACTATTTCTGACAGCTGTCCCATCTGGTCGCCGCTCACAACAATATTACCCAATGAACTTTCATTTCCTCTGTTGTTAAGTAGAAATGAATCTGCTCTCCATCACAGGTGGGAGGCACGCCTAATTGACTCGTGTTAACATCCTCCCATGCCTTGTACACCTGCGCTCGTTCTATATGCACATTTGATCAAAACACTTCATTCCGGGGGTGCTCGTTTGACAGTTAACCCTCTGATGGACGAGCCGCCGCCCGGCAACATGCTCCTCCGACTCCGGGTTTGCGGTCTGTCAACATGTAGGAGCCCAAAATAATATATATGTGATATTCTTACAAAATGACCACAGATACATGGACGGGTCATTTCAATCGCTAACATCATCTCTGCAGATATTAAGTACATCAGCATCCATCCAACCATAAAATGAAAATCCTTCCAACCGTAAAATTAAAATTAAAATCTAATCAGCTGATCAGGATTTGTTATTGGCAGGTTTGACCAAAGGCTTTGTTGAAAATTCTAAATCAATGTTCCTAATTTTGTGGTTGATCATGCGCAGGGTCCGTTCTGTTCAAGCACGGTGTTACAACAGAGGAGGCCTGATCCTGTAAGTCAAAACAGAATATGCAAGAATAATAAAAGCAACAATTACGTACATATTTAGGTGATTACACAGTGAATAAATATCAGAATTGGATGTTATCAAATATAAAATTTGTATCACTAATAAAGCACTTTCCCTTTAAATCTTACACACTGGACCTTTAATATGAGGTCTTATTTTCTTTTATTTGATTTATACTGAATTCTTATCCTTATTTTACCATTTCATTGAGTTCAAATTGCAGGAAAACACATGTGACCCTCCTGAATATTCACTTTTCATTCCCCCGCTTGCGCTTGTGTAAGAATTTTCCAACAATAAAAATGTCCTCTGAAAAAAAGCTTGTGCAGCTCACAGGTAATCTTAATAAACTGTACTGCGCTGTGATGACAATTACTGCACACTGCAGGCTGATTTATATTACCCCGTATTTCCCACACAATTAACCCTGGGCTAATGCTAATTTAAACCTTCAGTGCCCAGCAGATACTTCCAGGAAATGATGGGTAAACAGAGCAGAGCCAAAAGCGTCAAACTGTCAAGATTCAAAACCAAGTGAAATTACGCATATGCAGTTTTTCAAAGCCCCTGAGTAAAGAAAGTTCCGCATTATGCAACTCAGGCGCTGCGAACACATAAGAATATGCATGAGTGTGGGCTCACGCCCACAGTGTTCCGTGACTGAAATGTCCTGTGTACATCATTACGCAGACAACGGGGCTCGGCTCCGGCCCTGATCAATCACAAATACACTCAAACTAAACCCACAAACACACCCACGCACTACGAGAGTGTTGCTCCCGTTTTGATGTAAACAACACTGCAGGGGTCCACGAGTGCCTTTGAATAATCTCAATGAACAAGCCGAGTGGCCCACGTGGAAATGGAAAAAACTTGAGGCCGCTTCCAAAAGCGAATCGATGTGTGAAAATGGTCGACGTTGTTTGAAATGATCGAGATGAAAACTCTCACTCTCCCACCCGTACAAACCTATGGGTCCCATCTTTATATACAGTAAATTCATAACCCCCCCCCCCCCCCCCCCCCCCCCCCCCCCCCCAAAAAAAAAAATATATATATATATACATAGTCTATGAATCAACCACACAGGTTGACCAACACATTGGTGATGATGCCAAAGGAGACGAAGTCCAATATAAATATAAACAACTTACTTCATTACATGTATTTAAATTGAAGCCCCTCCCCCTTTTTTCCCCCTCGAACATGTCTTCTCACATTATCTCATGTTTTTATGCTAATAATATTCACAACTGACATTCATTATGGCTTTTCACAATCAAAGCTAAATGCGTCTGCTCCTCTTGGTGCCATTACAACCTCCACGTTCTACTGCACGTGAGAGACATAGTGAAAATGACAGGTGGTTCACCGGACCCTCCCCCTGTCGCACGTCAGGTGAAGCGCTCCGTCACATCAGTGCCTCACATGTATTTCCCCCTCGTTGTGCACGGTTCGCACGGTTCGGCGCAGCCGGAACCAGGCAGGGACGGAGCCGGCTGCACGCTGAGCTAATATATGTGCAGCAGCACAGCCGAGGAGTGTGAATCAAAGGGCTGATCATTACGATGGTTTAAGTAGTTCACTGTGTGCGCTGTGATTATGCTCTGAAAACAAACCGCGCTGGTGGGTGGATTAATGCAGTCCAGCGGTGTTTTTAGATCAGGCGGGGGTGAGAGACACAAAGACAGAAATATAGGGAGAGAGAGAGAGAGAGAGAGAGAGAGAGAGAGAGAGAGAGAGAGAGAGAGAGAGAGAGAGAGAGAGAGAGAGAGAGAGAGAGAGAGAGAGAGAGCAACCTGAAATCCCAGGCTTTGATCATCTGTGAAGCTGAGTGTAATGATTTATTGCGCCCACCGAGCCTTTGAAGGCCGGGGCCCGCTGAAGCCACGGGGCCACGGTCAGTCCCCCCGAGATTCATTTGACTGATTTATTCATCGGCGCCGATCCACACGAGACGATTCTCAGGATTCATTAGAGCGGCGTCGACGCGCGAAAAAATTGTTTTTAGGGGAAGATCGGCGGCATCAACCGGCGCCTCCTGATCAGGACGGAACAATAAAAAATTCATCTGATGGGGAAGTTTATCTGCAGGGCCGTTGGAGGCAGAGCTTTCTGAAGAAGGTGTCTTTGAAGTACTCACAGGTAAAAGCTACAGTGCACTGTGCTGATCATGTGTTTGGTTTGGAGAGGCGCCCTGGAGGAGAGACAGCGGAATGACGACAAAGCTCATACGACAATAACAACAACAAAATCATAGTGATATGATAATAAAAAATAAAGGAAAAAAAT
>JAFBJT010108655.1:32967-50250 GCA_016785325.1 Chascanopsetta lugubris
AGGAGGGGGGGGGGGGGGGGGGGGGGGGGGGGGGGGGGGGGGGGGCTAACACTACGCCACGCACACATACACACTCACAGACATTATCCACAATAGTACACACGACCTATGCAATGAAGCCAGAGTAATTCAGCTCCGCACTTCAAAGAGATGGGCTGAAAGCTTTTTGTTAGATTTCAATCCTCCAGTAGGTAAGGCCAAAAATGCATTTCAATGGAGAAAATCACAAGTGTGAAAGAGCTTTGACCCCCACCACATGAGTGTGAAGTGAATTTCAAAAGTTCGGTGATTTACAGACTGTGGCCTGGGGTTGTACGCTGCTCCAGCTCTGAATCAGGAAAGCTTAAAATCTGAATGTCAAAGGGTTTTTCATCAAAATTATAAGAACTAGTAAAGAGTACCAACGAATTCAACCTCTTGCCTTTTCAAAAATGTAAATACACAGTCACTTGGCAAGGCTGTATGGCAGACTAGATTGATGATATTCAGATAAGGGGGCAGGGAGGGGGGGGGGCACTGCTAAATTCTGAAACTAATGCCAGTGTGACTCAATTTGTGTGCGTCTTCTGATTATTATTATTACTATTATTATCAATAAATTAACAGAACAGTTGGCAACTAATACAAAATGGGATGAATATGTTTCATCTAAAAGCATGGAAGGTTAAATGCTGAAAATTGTATCGAGCGTTCTTTATATCCAATGAATAAAAGAAAATGGATGAATTAACTGCTTTTTAAAATAGTTGTTATATGCAGCCCGAAATTGGCAATGTCACAAAAAAATAATGTAATTAAGGGATGACAATATATGCTGGGTAAATGGAATTTATCAAATTACTATTTTTCAGAGCAGATTATGTTGTGAAAAATCAATTTGCATAAAACGAGTTGACCTTGAGAAGCAGTGATTTCAATAGCATCATATTCTTTTTACCCGTCTGGCCAAGAAGTGTTTACTTCAAAAAAAATCTCATCAGCAGTAAAAACAAGGGCGTGTGAGCTGTATGTAAACATGTGTGTTCTATTAAAACTCCGCATCGCCAACATCCACCTACGCTCCTCTCTTTTACTCGTGCCCATCAATGTAAGATTCCATAATCGAATGCTGATGGTCTATTATTCTGTGGCGGCCGCAATAAAACTGCAGATGACCCTCGACAAAGGAAACCCCACTGAATGAATGAACGCCGCTCACCATCATCTTCTCAAAGAGGTCGATGATCTCCTTCTCGGAGAGGTTCATGGAGCGGTCGTCAAAGAGCGGCTGAGGAACCGGCAGTTCCAGCTGGGTCGAGAGGGGATCCGTCGGGTGCTGGATGAGGAGCTTCTCTTTCTTCATGCCGGTTTTCCTGAAACTGGTGATGCGATCACGCTGGGGGAAGAAAAAAAAAACAAAAAACGAATGTTTGACATATTAATATTTCTTACTGATACAAATCAAGTGTGTCAAGTCTAACATGGAGAACTGCTTGTTGTTCAAAAACCCAGTCACTCACACTGAATCCCCGAGAGTTGTTCAGTGGGAATTCAACTGAATCGAGGGTGGGTGGACATTGTGTCGCTACCCGCTCGTAACATGTACGATCGACCACACAAGGTGTGGACGGGGCGAGGACCCACCACTAGATGACAGTGCAGGCATCTTATCATGCCTTGGTGCAGGCCCTTCATTCAGTCTACAGGGCACTAACATATGACATAACATCAGTTATTCAAATATCAAAAAATTGTCATGAGTATAAAAAAAATAGGTCAAGTTTGTGCTGATGTCACGTGGATCGTGATTGACTATTAAATGATGTGCAATCCATCCAACGACTGTCAGGCTTTTTTATACTATGCGTTGTTAGACCTTGTTGAAAATGTTTTTGTTTTTTTTAAACCTATCTATTTATTAAAAAACATGTTTTCATCATCTGATTCATGAAGTTTCACATGCTTGAAGAAAGTAAGTCCATACTTACCGTCATACCTCAAGGATTACCTAGTTTGTGCTTATGTCATTAGAAACACATTTAATGTTGTGCTGTGGTGGCATCACTGAGACTCAGTGGAGCCCCTTCATATTAATAAGTTGACACTATTGTGATGATGCAGTGATGTTTAGAGTTATGGGGGGGGGGGGGGGATGAAGTGCATGCAGCCAGATGATGTTAGTCATATTTAGTTAGAATGGAATGGGGGAGTGGGGGAAGCCATGCTTGATAAATGAACACAAAGAAACGAGTGATAGACAAAGATATGATAATGATGATGATGATGATGATGATGATGATGATGATGATGATGATAACACACAGGATGCCTCTACTGCCGGTTCAGTGAAATATTGTTGGATGGACCAAATATTCACAGATCAGGGGAAACACATAATTCCACTTAGATCATATTACATGTTGACACCCTGAAATTAATGCAATTCACTGTCAAAGGCTGGCTATTTGTTAACTAAGGGTATTAAAAAAGCCCTGGGCAGATCGGCACATCTAATCATCAGTCCCACAGATAATTGCATGGGAGAGGATTTATGAGCTGCTTGCAAAAGTCGGAATGCTATGGGCTAAGTTCTATTCATAATGAAAACTTTCAGCTTGCTGACTCCGGTGGTGCTGAATAATAGCATGAATGAAGAATCATGTTTTATTTATTTGATGTTATGGAGTGTTACCATATGGAGAAGTGAGCAGGATTTTCTGCTTCTATGGAGAAAGCAACGGTCACAGCGTATCACACTAAATGTACACACTTTGCCTTTATCAGTTTATCAACACTAGATCAGTTATTTTGCTTTTGGTAACATTTGACCCATCCGCATATTTCAACCTAACGTCTCATGCATGAGAAAGAAAAGAAAAAAACAAAACATGAGATGACATAAAACAAAACTATAGGCACAGCAAAATGAAAACCAAGCACCTTACCATATCATCAGCCAATGTTTTTATGTGTATGTTCTGTTGAAGGGAGGGCAGAATGTAAAAAAAACAAGATCCAACAGAAAATGGCATCACCCAAAAAGAGCACAGCATGAATCCTATCTGAATGCACTCAAATGTACAATGTCCTGTGGTTACTGCTCCTCACTGAAGTTTCCCATTGAGCACTTGAATAATTAGTGGTGACATCATACAGAATGTGGTGTCGATGCCTGAGAACCAGCTTCTTTTTTTTTTTGTGCCCAATGGGAAAATTACAGACATGTGACGGATGTAGCAATGCTTGATATTCCAGATAAGAGCATTGTGATGTATGCAAGAGTCAAGTGTGTGTTGGAGGGCGAGCTCCACCCAAACACACACTTTAAGACACAAACATAAAATGAGATGTATTATAAAGCGTATAATCCCACAGACATGGAACAAACACCTGTTCGATAGACCAGCTGAAGAGAATGTTAATTAATGCTGCTCGTTTTTGTGTGTGAAGAAATACATCTTAAAATAACTGAATGCAGAGATATAGTTTTGTAGGTTTTAAAGAGCCTTTCTTGAAGTGACAGTGGACACGGCAAACCATTGGGACTATGATGACAATCCATTCAATTAGTTTTATCTTTTTTATTACTCAATTTGTCAGATATAAAGATAAAGGTTTATCAATTTCATTATTTCAAGAGGTTGATTTAAAAAAACAAACAACATGTATACATGGTTTTACAAGTGCGTTGTCGTGCATAGAGCTTTTACTGTCCATTACTCCACGACCGGATTTGTTGCAAGTCCATTTAATAACGAATTCAATCTTTTTCTGCTTCCTTTTCAAATGTTCGTGATGAACTCCATTCAAAAACCTCAGCGCAGTGCTACAGAGGTTTGAGAGCAAACCAAACCAGAAAGTTCTCTTCACCGCAGACCTTCGTCTTCATCTCAGACACAAAAAGACTTTGGCTACTGCCAAAGGCTGGTGGCTCAGTGAGGGACAGCCATTCGAAACGCACCTCGGATGGGGAAGCCGAAGCAACGCCGTCATATGCTGTGGCACTAGGCTGTGAAGTACTAATGAGTCGGCCGGTGTGGGGTGGTGATGGCCATAAAGTCTGCCTCCAGCTGTGGATTTCACCACTGCTCTAATCAAGAAATCGCTAATGGGGGGAGGAAGGGGGGCGGGGAGCGAACAGACTGGCTCTAACCTGTACCTACCTCCCTCTGTGCATCTTCATCAGCCGTCGCTCCGGGCAACACTGAGCAAGACGCTCCGACCGCCGTTGTCTATCACTCGTTTTCGTCTGCGGTGACTGATCAACAGTTGGAGGTTCGGAACCGCAAGAGAGAGAGTCTCTTTGTGCTGACACGCTGTGATGTCATATTCACAAGACCGTGTCTGGGATGACGGGGTGTTTTTCATTTTCCTCGTCTCCCCATACGAAGCAGAGGATCTGACCTAAGCGACGACTTTTCCCATCTTTATCTCATATCGTATGTGTCATTAAGCCCAGCGTTCGCTGGCAGTCTCAAACTGTGTGCAACAATAGCTAATTTTCAAACGGAGTACTTAAACATTTTCTAATCAATTTAACAACAATCAAACCACTGTTTGGTTAATTGCCTTGACTTGAGGGCCTTTCCTTGCCCATTATCTTGGCAACATCGCAACAATGCAATTTAACATCTAACAATTAAGCTTGAATGTCCTCTGGGCTTCTCCCGCTTATTAAAGTAAACTTTTTCATAATAAATGTTTATTACCAGACACATATTCCTCTAAATAATCAAATTAGCTCTGGGTCCCTCCTTAATCAAATATGATTATGACTCCATGCAGATCCTTAAAAATGAAACACAGAGCAATATTTCAAACCTTGAAAGTCAATTTGGGGACACACAAAAACCCTACCAGTATGCATATTTTACACAATAACTTTGAAAATTAATACCGCACAGTACAACGATATTAATTTGCATGGAGACTTATCCTTGCAGTGCTCTAATTGTTATTACAAAAAGCCAAGGGATATGAAAAAACAAAAGGTGGACAACAGACCAACCTAGGATCATCTTAGTTACCACGGTGAATGTTTTAAAATAGGAATGCCTTCGCTTTAACAAGACCATCTGCACTATCAGTATCAAATCGGTGTGGCTGCGATGCCACAATAAAACAAGTTTAAACAAAAATGGCTTCGACATTTAATTAGTTCTAAAAATAAAAAGGGATCGCCGTGAGGCTGCCTTAGACTCGGAAATGATGACTGTACTGAAGTGTGCAATGTACTGGTGACGGTTCATGGCAACTTCATGACAGAGTCTCTTCTCTGCAGTTACATAAGCTGCTCGTTTCACTTACAGGCAGATCAATTGCAGGCAGCTTCCCTGGGAACAAATACACTACACAGGGTGGTTAATGCACTCAGAGTGGAAAATGTGAATCCTCATAAAGCCTCTCTTTTGTCAGGTTACAGTTACAAGCAGAGTAAAACTAGACTGCTGCTGCAGTTAAAACTTTACACCAACAGCAAAGGGATCAAACACATCCATACTAAGTGAATGGCAAAGACTTGTTTACTATACCATCAGCATCCTCTCATCTTCGATGATTCGTGATATAAAAATCAGACTTTAAATGTTGATGTTGAAATAAAAAATCAGTTAAGAGGATAACCGCGGGCCAGCATAGCGCCCCGAAATGCAAGGAGAGATTGGTGGTGGTGTGATTGATGTTCAATCAATCACCAATGCATGTCACTAAATTCTATATACTGCACCTTGAAAGTCTAACCATTGTATTGTGTATCAGCCTGGATGGTAGTTAAGACAATTACAGCATATTAGTCAGGAGCACAAATGAAGTTGTTTGTGCAATTAAACAAAATGTGTCTTAAAATGAAAGAGAATATTACAAGCACATCAGCATATATCACAAAGGACTGTGTCTTGGTCTGCCAATCCCCCCCCCCACCTAAACATGGATGCCCCATAAGTGCAGGAACTGTGTGCAGAAATAAAAGGTGCAGTGACACATGCACCAATCACAATGCAGCTTAAGCTGTCAAAACATTTTTTTTTTCCTAAATTGAGCTGGATATTTATCTGTCAGCACCACAGACAGAAGTGGTGATAAATCACAATGCAAAGGAATAATTGTCTGTCACAAAACTCAAGAGCGCGGCTTGAATATACATTCAAAGCAAAAAAAAACGACTTACAAATGAATGACGCATATCTATAATAGCGCACGAGGGCGGCGTCCGAGAGTGACAGTCCATGCGAATCTGCGCCTGGGATTAAATCACAAACACGTTTAAGATGGGAAAATAATATGTGATGTGTGCTGTTCTGAAAGTCAATAGAAAGGGCATGTGAATTTGGATTGTTGTTCTTTGACATTTCGACAGGGTGCACCAGATCCCCTATAAAGAAAATGCCGTGCCCTCAGAATGCATCTAACAGATTAGAGATCTGATCGAGCAGATAGGAGTTATTAAACCTTGAGCCACAAATACCTGTGTGCACAACAATGAGGGAGATCATAAACCTGTACTGACACCGCTCCGATCTTACTCGGGGAGGGGCTTTTTGGTTATTGCACTTCTTCTCCTCTTGTTACACTGGAGACTTGTGCATGCTGGTGATCGCCATAAACCTCAAAATTACACAATTTGTCTTTTTGTAATCAGATCAGACACAGCATTGCCAATATCATGCTCAATTCGGGGGGAATGGCATCAAACGCCATCTGAGTAACTGAATTAGACATACTCTAAACAAATCAATTCATCTGAATTAATCGTGTTACAAAGTCTTCGCAGTGGCTCGCCTTTGAAAACACAAAGAGGGGGGGCTCACGACGCGGCTCGCACTACTCGCAAAAGATTTATGTGAGCATGAAAGTAACATTTATCCTTCTCGATAAAATCTATTCAATTAATCTTTATGTTTGCACTGCGAGTTCACCCTTTTCAAGCACGGAGGGGGAAGGAGCACAGGAGACAAACTAAGGACCCAATTACACCTCACATTTCATACATCTTACTTTCAAACTTGATCTCAGGAGCAATTATCCATTTAGAATATATCACGATCAACGCTGACTTTGCTAAACACTGAAAACTCCCCTCTCCTCCTGCTTTCGTCTGCAATATGCAAATCATTCTTTCTGAACGTTTTAAATGACAGTAAACATCTGGTTCCATTTGCCCTGAGTCTCATCTTTATTCAAACTCTGGTATGGGTGGGGGTTTTATATCTCCCCAGCCCTATGGCCTGTTCAAAACATCCTCGCCAAAGTTTTCTGAGTAACTTTGCAGAGCAACAACCACA
This sequence comes from Chascanopsetta lugubris, assembly GCA_016785325.1. NCBI lineage: Eukaryota > Metazoa > Chordata > Actinopteri > Pleuronectiformes > Bothidae > Chascanopsetta > Chascanopsetta lugubris. The sequence continues at coordinate 40,227 of JAFBJT010108655.1, forward strand.
GCTCGTCTTTCATACTTCTGTCAGTTCTTCGAGAGTTTGGTGAATTTTAAATCGGGTTCAAAACAATTGAGTAAAACAGCTTTTCAACAAAAGGAACCACTGAGGAAACAACAAAACACAGCAGGATACGTAGTACGACTAGAATCATTAGAACCAGTCCTTTTTTTCAGTTTATGTCTGTAAATGTCTACGTCTACTTTCATGGCAACGACACAATCATCGACCAAAACCATCGTCTTCATCCATTTTCAACGGTAAACTGTGGCTTCGGTGACATCTGGTTGTGAAGTGGCATGTTGCAGCTACATAGCCCTCTGCCTTTCCATCATGAAGGAGAACCTGTGGTAGCCCTCAGTGATCATTAAATGTGGTTTGTCCTCTCTGGGCTACTGTGCGGCTTCTAGGTACAGGGAAATGTATTCTATATTCACAATATACATTCTCAAATAATTACTTATAATTATAAATATTACTTATATTTATAATTACTCAAATAGCAAAAGTACTATTATGCACTAAAGCTTTATTGATTCCAACACTTAACACCCACAATGCAATCTCTTCTTCTTTGAGTACCAGAGACTCGTAAGGCAAATAAGATTTGACAATGTGGATTAATAACCCGACGGTGAAGATCAGGTTTATGCAAACCATACATGTAAGTGAGCTACTATCGCAAATAGGAGTGGTCAGTGTACATGATACCAGTAGACACGAGCCAAACCGCAGGAAAATCTCTGCTGCACAACAGCAGGCGTGTCCCTTCTGCAAACTGGATTGGGAATAATTTAATCAGACACAGAGACTGGGTCCAAACAAATAAATTCGAGTCATCACAGATCCAAAACGGTTATCGCTCATCTCTTACATGCAATATTGAAAGATACTGAAAGTGATAGTTGGATATTGCACTGAGATTTCTACAAGAGCCAAAATGCCTTTAAAAGGGCATGAGTGCTGTGGTGGCATTATTATTTCAGGAAAGTGCTGGTACTGTTTACTCTTTCCTAAAACAGCATCTATTGAAAGAGGGAAGTGTACAGCAGCCAGTTCAGCCAAGATCTGAACGGCTTCAAACTGGACGGCCTGACCATGTGACTGCAAAGCAGTACAGCACTGCCCTCAGGTTATCTCTCTCTCTCTCTCTCTCTCTCTCTCTCTCTCTCTCTCTCTCTCATTCTCTCTCTTGCTTTCTCTCTCACTCTATTTCGGATTGGCGGGATATAGAGTGGGCGCAAATGGATATGTTTTCCTCAGAATATTCGTGATATCATGTAAAAGCGGAATTTGTACTTTACAGTCCAACTAACTGAAAAATAATAGTAATTTCAGAAGTAAGCGATCGATAATTATCACAATAAAAGCAAAATTATGATTTCCTTCTGAGGCAAATGACTGTCTTTACTGGCAAAGGAAACTTGAGGAGCAGAATATTTCATAAACACAAATGACCACATTACGCATGATGAATTTGAGTTGTATTGATATGGATACCGAACAAATGTTGTATCACGTGATAGTTCATGATAACGATACGTGACGACGCCCTAATAAAATGACAATGCCAATTGTTTTCCCTGATTGCAGCCATGTGTGGAACGCTGTGAACTCCTGACCTTGTCGTCATATGCTGGCGGTTTGCGGCTAACTGCTGGCTCATGATACAGTCCTCTGCTGGAACACTCGAGCTGAATGTTAAAATAATAATCCACTCACAATGACGGAAAATGTGCCGTTCTGACCTGCACAGTCATGATTATCCCCAGCACACACTGTACCTTTGTGATACACAACAATACTACGTGGCTTAAATACAGTTTAATCAAATTTGATGACTTGTGATATGCCTGTGTAATGCCTTTTCACTGCTCATGTTTTAGACAGCGTGCCAAGTCCAGAGACTGAGCGCTGACCTCTTTTCACTCTGACTCATATCACATGGGGGGGGGGATTTGTTCAATCGTTTTTCACAAGCAGATTTCCTTCGCATTAGAAAAGTAAACATCAAAACAAATCAAATCCATGAAAACATCCCGCCAAAAATACACCCTCCATCATACACTGGTGAAATGTAAATTGAAGTGCACTGGTGGTAATGACAGCTATCTCCTCCCAACAAATGCAGCACAGCAGAAACCTCAGCCAGTGCGGTGCTTCTATATAATTCAAGCAAAGGAGTAGGAGGACCTCTCCAGCCTGACCTACATGAGACTGTGCAGTAGCTCAGTCAAAACGAAAACACAGACCAACCGCCAAACAACACACGCGGCTTATATGCACCAATGCTCTTGTTATGTGTCAGTGAGTCTTCATTATGCAACTTGGGCAGATTTACTTTTTAAGTCCCATTCCCTAGCGGTGTAATGTGCATGAGTCCTCAGAAAGTGACACCAAGCAACACTCTGTCTGTTGGTTTCTTCCACTGTGTGACTAAAGCATTCTTCACCACTTCCTCTGGCTGCAACTTCCTGAATGCCATTATTAAAACCCACACATGGGGTCCGCTTCCTGCAGTTTTTCACACGTCCCCCATCACATATATGCAGCCACGTCCCCTCTCACTGTAAATGTGGCGGGGAAGAAATCAAAGCTGCACAAGAAGAAACTCTGGTGGAACTGCAGGACACAAATCCTGTATAGATTGACCAGACGGGGGCAATAGGAAATACGGAGGAGCCTCAGGTGTGTGACAAGCTGACAACTTGTATTAACTGGGTGATAACAGGACCTAAAATGATCCCTGAGGCTTCCCTTCAGCTCGTGTATCAAAGTGTCAAGAGCTTCAAATGCCACAGCTTTCAACCCGCGCAGCAAACTAAGCCATTAAATATGATCCACAACGTGATACTGTTCAAATTGTCAAAGACATGAAGGGCAACTACATCGATGTCTGGCTATATCCTTAAATCAGAGACATCTTGTTCCCCTATTGTTAACATCTGGGCTCTCACCTTAGATGCACCGCAGCTGGGCGATGGAAACGTCAAGTTGTAGGAAAATGGAGGTGAGCCAGTTCCTGATAAATATACGGCGGATCAAAATATATCATGCACTTTTGGTGAGAGGCTCATCAACATGTCAGGTTGATGTTTATTATAATGTGAACGTGTGCCTGTAATTTCCTGCCGCCAGGCAAAGATCCTCAGAAATCATCTGAGGACAATCAAGGCGTCTTAAAATGTATAAATCCACACAGCATTATTTTTGAAGGTGATAACATTAAACTTATGAAACTGAAAAACTGTGTCAACATAAACATAATGAAATAACTGCCTGTGTGCACTTTCATTCAGATCACACAACTGTGATGTCTGTGCACTTTAATGCCTGAGTGAATCATGTTTGATATGATATGGGATGGCAGTTGCGATTCAACGATCTCAGTGTTACTAAGTGGAGAATATATGCATCTAAAAACATAAATTACATACTTAATAAAAGGTCAATTCTATCATTTTGGGTTAACTGTCAAAATACATGATAAACAAACAACGTATCTCTGTCTCCATCCTTTCATCAGCACTACTAATATCTCCAACAGATGTTTTTAATCTGATGTAAGTTGAAAATGTATCACTAAAAGCAAAAGGAGCTTTGCTACAAACTTTGCAAAGGCCACACACTGGGGGGGCGGCCTCCAATAGAACGGCAGGGGAAACACTGTATAGAGTATATAAATCTATATTCAGAATCAATACAAATATTTAGATAGAGTGACAGTATTCTTTATACTGTGAGAGCACTGTTTACACATAATGTGTGTGTGTGTCTGTGCGTGTGTGTGTGTATGTGTGCGAGTGAGTGCGCGTATGTGTGTGCGTGTGTGTGTCTGTTTATATTTGTGTGTTTACGTATCCTGTTTGTCTTGCTTACTCCTCCTAAATGCACTTTTCCATTTTATAATTTCTGTTTTTAGAGAAGAGAGTAAACAAAGTTGAAATACGTGAGCTCTTATTTCATCCAGCGTTCTCAATAAATCCTTATGTCAGCCACATAGTATCCATTATAGAAGCCATTCACAGTGCAATCCAATATTTTTTCTCAATGAAGCTGAGCAAGACATATGTAAAAATGTCTATATAATGTGCAAAATAAATTAATTCAGTACAGTCACAAGACAAGATAAAAATTTAAAAAATGCAGAACTGAAAGTACGTTTTTAATTGAGTCTCCATGTCTGAAGAAACAGCATTATGTGTCAGAATTGAAAGCGTTATCACATTCACCCTCCTCTACATATTCCTCTAGCATGTGTTTCTAAACTGAGCAGCACCCTCACCAGTCCGATCAGTGGACCATCGTGGTTGAAAGGTGCTGGTTTGAAGCGAGGAGTCATCCGAGTAGTAAAACTACCATCCAGTCTCCGTCTCCTTCTCGCTCCAACCAATGACCTTTGAGATACAGATCGCTTGTAATCCTTTTGTTACACAAAATAGAGGGAGAGAGACGCAGACAGGCAAAGCCTGTAGTAAGCAAACATGGATCAATCCCTTGACTCGGTGATCACATTAGATGAAATCACACACATTACAGACTGTGGGGATTGGCAGTTCAAACTTCATTAATTATGGATTATTGGGTGTTGAATGGAAATCCATGTTTTACTAACTTTGCTGAACTGCAGCTAAAGGCTTTTAATTAATATAAAGTGAGCCTCGGCTCTTTCAAGGGACATTTACTTGAAAACCCGTGTCAAACAGAATCCAGTCATTTACCACATGACTGGGGCGGTACTGGAACCACGAACGACAAAGCTGTTAAACAAAAACATTCCCGTCTTGTGATATGAATCAGCAAATAAATGCTGACTATCACATGACTGCATGTGATAAGATACTGACTCTTAAGAGCAGACATGCACCAATCTTACCATGCTCGATTCATGAAAGAGAAATAAATCCGCAACACTCTTGATTGACAAATAACTAGTGATTGTTTCAACTGATCAAAACCACAAACAATTGGCATATTCATAAAGACGCAGGACAAATGCCTGTTCGGAAATGGGCCTGTTTCAAGTCAAACTTTACTCATAAATCAAAGTCAGTGTTGTGATGGTTATTTTAAGGTCACGTTGACTTTACCCCGTGCTGCTCTGTATGATGTCATCATTTACTCTGGAATGCAGGGGAGTGCTATTTCTCACTTTCGGCCAAACCGGCTCCTCAGAATACCTTTAAAAGGACTGCATGGGCCTGTTTTATTGCATCTCATGATGTTGGAAAGTCAAGAAAAGAACATTATCACCAAAACAACAATAGAATCATGTTTTGAATTAGCTCTCTCACAGAACACTGGGGTGTTATTCTCGTGTCCTTGGCTGTGTTGAGTATCTACATCCTGGGCCCTGCGCCCAAATGGTGTTGCCGTGATGTAATCAGCCCATTGACTTGTTAAACAAACACACAGCTTTCAGTGTGTTTCTCCTCTAAAGGCTGATTTGACTTCGGCAAAAAACTGTACCAGTGTGACTGCGATTTCACTCAGGAGCAAATGGCGCCCAGTTGTTGTTAGAGGCAAAGAGTGTGAAAGGCAGAGGATACCTGCGGTTTTATTCAGCCCATGATGGATGGATATTACCTGAAACGCCTTTTGCTGGGACATTTACAGCCACAAACTTAGGAGTAAAGCAATTGGAAATCCATTTAGAGCCAATTACAAAAAAAAAAAAATCTACCAATGTCCAACTGCCAGTGAGAGCAGTTTTTTAAAGTGTGAGATGATGTAATTATCCAATGGGCGCTGCCAAAAATGGAAAAAATAACATTTCCATCTGCCGATTCAACAGATCCTGAAAAGAAGTTTCCCTGATTAATCTATGCAAACACCTCCATGTGGGAGTATTCTCTAAAAATGTTTGAACAGAAATGTGGAGGTATTCTATCGATCGATCGACAGTATCTATCCATCTATCTATCCATCTATCTATTGGGGCAGTAAAAACATGGGGATACACAAGAGAAGGACAGATCATGGCTCCACCCAGGGATGAATAATGGTTTCCTCCCTCTAACTCAAGAGCTGCGTTGAGATTTCTGCCTCGGCCAGACTCGCAGGCTTCCTTTGCCTCGTGCTCGGCGGTATGAGAAACACAGGACGTGCCTGGCTCCCAGTCCATTTTACGGGACAAAAAACAATAAAAGAACTGATCTCGGAGACACTTCTCCTTTGCTGAATGCTGCTGCTATCCGCCGGACACCCCTGCAAAGAGTTGGAAACTTGGGAAGCAGGCTAATCAGGAGGCCCAGCCTTGTCATACGGATTTTCTCAAGACAACACCCTCAAGTAGCCCTGGGAGAACATGTCATTTCACAGCACTGTGGGATTTCCTGTCTGGCAGCTGTTATGGTCACACTTTCCCTTACCTTTAATGTGTTGTAAACAACCAGCGATTTTAAGTTTAAGGTTTTAGCAATTAGAAAAACAGCAGCGGTGTTCCCTCACGTTTCAGTTTGTAATGAATAACACGATGAAACTAGAGACACCACCAACGGTATGAGAGGTACTGAGGTGTTACTTCAGTTAGTTCTTTTAGTCCAAGTTGGCTGTGTCATTACAAAGAAGCAGGAACACATGGCTACACTCATATTTCCATGTTTGATGGCAGTCACTCTTGGTATACTTTTGGCCAATCACACCAGTGAGTAAACAATCACAAGTGGGTGAGAGGTTCAGTAAAAGCAACACTGCTAATAGTCGATTACTGGCTACTGAGAGGCAACGTCATCCAAATAGCTCAACTGCAGCCAAGCTTCTCCACAAACGTGGAAGAACGGAACCCACAATCAACACCAGCCACACTTTCTTCAGTTTTCCACCGTGGATTTTTTTCTTACCACTACTTGATTCTACAAATTCTGCCAGAGTACAGACATATTCTTTAAAAACCTTAAGTACGTACATGGAAAAGGGAACCTAATCATAGATTGGGTTGCTTTTGTTCATGAGATGTCATTTACACAAACACAGCTGTGACAGAGGACATCAGCCTGGTGTTGGCCGTCAAGTTCAACACAGAGAAATGTTACACCACACCATCGACAACATCATCCTCGCAGCGCCGCACCGCCCAAATCTAATGATCTCATCTCCAAGCAAGGAATGTAGACTTGGAATGTCCTAATGACACCAGGGCTGCAGCCATACGCAGACACAGGCAGATGCGTCACTCTGCATTTATTATTCAAGTAGACCCGAGCCAAGGTTTGTTATTAGTTGAATGAATGTATGTGAACGTTTGAGCCGTTATCTAAGAGTCTGTGTCCTCCCGAGGAGTTCATTTGTAACGCTGATAAAAGTGTCCGGGCTGCCTGAGGATACGATTTTATCAAATCGCACACACTCTCACAGTTTATAAAACTGCCACAAAACACACACTGTGCCAAGCCAGTGTCCAGTAACTGTTCTTTGTGTGTGTGTGTGTGTGTGCACACACTAACAACAGTACATATTGAAGTCCAACTGTCACAACAAGAGCACTCTTTAAAGAACTTTTAGGGAAATGCATTGACAGGCTAATCACATGATGCGCTGAGTGCTTTGAAAAGTGAAGCACTCAGGGAAACACTAACTCTATTTCTCAACTCCTGGCAGCTATTAGCTGCTCTGCATTGAGCTGCATTAAAAAGTAATAGCAACTCATCAATAGCCTCATCCTGCTCTATGTAGAGTAGCTGTACATATTGACATGGGGATGCTCGCTACCTGGACTCAAGTTATATTTTGCTTGGATCCTAAAGTTTACACTAATTGTTAACTGGACTAAAATGTCAATGCTCGTAAAAGAAAGTACTTTTTTATTTGTCACTTGTTATTTTGCTGATGTATAAACATGTACGTTTGTACCATATATCAACTGTTTATTTTCATTTCAGTGCTCATCATGAAGCCATATTACTGAAGCAGATTGTATTTGTTCTAAAATTAGCGATTTCATCTATTTTCTTTACATTTTTCCCACTTTTTAAATTGATTAGGAGTCAGTCAACTATCAAACAAGCCGATCATCGATGCCGGTATTCAACAGTTTGCCAGCTGTCTGAATCAGTGTTTTGTTTAAAGGATTTTAAACACGATAAACTTAATCACTGTAGCACCTGTGTCTCTACCACAATTGATGTTCAAAGTTTGAAAGAAGTTTAGTCATTTTCTTAATTATAAGTGACGACATATTTCAATGCATGTATGAATGTGAATACATGTTTACAAACCTACAATATCCATATATCACACGCCTGTTTGTTGAATCATCTCTGCTTGTGTGTGTGTGTATAAATATATAACAGCTTCTTCTGCTTTTATACCGCCCAATATAACCATGACTCCCATGCAAATGATACATTAGATCATTTCCTGTGTCATCAAATATAGAAGTGCATCTCATAACTAAAAGAAAAGCATAACCCTTTTCACATAACAGACCCAGCGAGCTATTGTTTACATGCAGTAAACTGTAAAGTGGTTGTAAAAACGTGTAGTAAAGCAACTTTCTCACTCTGACCAAAGTTGAGAGTGACATTAACCCCTGACTGTGGGACTACACAGGATGTGAGGGTTGATTCTTCCATACTCAGCCTTCGTACGTACCAGCTTCTTGTTTTTACCCTCGTCCTCACTGGACTTCTTTTTAGAGGGTTTATTCGGGTCTTCTCCACCGCTGGCTTGATCCATGTTCAGCTTTAGGTTTTAGACAGTTCCTCTTCCACTTCGAAAGACTTCAACGTGACCTCCCCAAAAGTCGTCCAACTCCACCGGCGCGTTTTTTTTAAATAATTCCCACACAGCAAAGCATCCAGGTTTAGGTCTTCTCAAAATCCATTCCGATCTTCTCCTTTTTTTTTTAAGTAAAAAAAAAAAAAAGCTGATCACTTCCAGGATAGTTGCCCCGCTCTTTATCCTGCAGCTGTGGGGGCAGCTCGGAGGAGGGAGAAGAGGTGTGGTAGGATATGGTATCCGTCCTGACGGCTCCGCGGTTCAGCTGGATGTCTGGCTCACACCACGGTGGGACGATTTCTGGAAACCAGCATCACATTAAACATCATGTCAACAACAATTTTCCACTCATGCCTGATGTGCAAAGCTGCACAGATGTTTGTTTTTACACGTGTTTATCTCGGGTTAGTTGACAGGGAGCAGCAGACACATCCGAGCATATTGCGAAGGCTAAAAACAGATGTAAACAAACCCTGACAGATGTTACTGTATAAAGCTCCATGACGGGTCAAACCCGAGTGTTTTGACACTTGTACACAGAGATAGCTCTGTGTTTGGAAACAAGCTCAAGTGATACAAAGAGCAAACTTACAACCGTAGCTTTAACGTTGTGCTCACTGAGCTAACACGTTCCCTGGCAACCCGGGCTGAAATGACACATTTATTGGAAACCAACAGAACCGGCGACCATCAGATACACTCATTATAAATAGGAATAGACACACAAGTGTGTGATAAAGGAAAATCACCGTTGTTCTCTCCCTCTGCTTTACTTTGTAGTGCTGGACTCTTAGCATTGTTAGCATAAATGGGCTGCTAACCGGCTAACGGTGCTTGTTTTGAACGGGTGCGTGGTCAAACACCACTTTACCGCACCGTGCTCTCATTCACATGATTAACAACAAATTATATTGTCCAATAAAAGTCACAAAATCCCAACCTGGGCTTACCTTTTACAACCAAACCTGAATGCCAGGCCCACGACGATTCCGCCCTCCAGCGCTGTGATTGGTAAGGGGGAGCGGTACTTCCGGTTGTCACCGGGCGAGACAGCTGCCTGTCAGAGGGTCGGCGTGGCGTCAGAGGGGCGGAGCCTGTCGTGACGTAGAGGTCAGTGTGATCCAGGCGGATGGGAAGCGGCCAGCTTTCAAGAATAGATCTGCGCGTAAATAATGGAAGCATGAGTGGAGTTTATACCGCAAGCGGGGCGTGAATGAGCGGCAACAAAGCAATATAGTTTGTGTGTGCGCGCGCGTGTGTGTCTTTGTGTGTGTGTGTGTGTGTGTGTGTGTGTGTGTGTGTGTGTGTGTGT